>VTFQ01000799.1:0-168014 GCA_036281575.1 Ancherythroculter nigrocauda
TATTTGTTCATTTCACATTCATATACTCATTTTTTACTGTTCATGCAACTTACATTATCTTTGTCAGCATCTGCAAATGGCTGTTTTTGTTTTCATTCTACAGCAGTATATGAATGCAGGACCTGAAGATCTTGTGGTTTGAAAGCGTTTAGTGTTTAATTCTCTCTGTGTCTGTTAATCTCGGATCAGTGTCTGGTGTTGCAGCATTAGTGTGGTCATTTGGATACAGTAGAAGTGCAGGTTTTAGTGCTGCTGTGAGTCCTTTTACCACACTTGTACTATAGTTAACTGCAGTTAATGGTGCTCATCCAGTGACCCTCAATGCACTGTATTATTCAGTGTGAAATCACAGGCTTAATTTCAAACAAACAGCTTGCAGTTCTGTTTTCTAAGTGTCTGTGTATCAGGAAACATGAATTCTGGGTAGTGAATGACATCAGAAACAAGTATTGGTAATTTACAATGAGGTTGTATTAGTTAACATTAGTTAATCTTTGTTACAATAATATTTGTTCAATTGCTAACAAGCGTTTACCAATATTTAAAGTACTTTTTCTAAACTCTTAACACAGCAACACACATACATCACACAATTAGCCAAACAGTTAATTTTCTGCCCAAAACCATATTTTGTTAAATCAACACAAACTCTACATTTCAAAATGCTAAAAACCTTTTTCAACACATACTAACTCTATCAAAACACAGCAAACCTGATTCAAAATCGAGTCGTTCTGTCAAACATAGCACTAGTTTTCTATCCAACATGAACATGTAGTCAATCAAAGTGCATTGACTGTCAAAATAATAACAGTTAATGGCATTATGAAAACTGCATTACTGTCATGTTTCAGTTCTACTGCAGAAAATATGAAATCCAATTTTTTTAAAATTCACTTGAATGTGTGCATTCTTGGCAACAGAAGAGAGTCATTATTTTATATAATGTGCAGTAGAAAAAGAGAAGAAGAAGAAAGTAACAGAATTGCTCAGGGAAGCTGCTGGTCAAATGAGTCTCCTGTGCAGAACTTCAGTTGACCCTCTGTTGAAATCTCTTTCTGGGGTTGGGTGTGTGGTGTTGATGGTGCCCATAGAGGGTGGGATGGTGTCCACTTGGTAGTTAGTGCCCTACGCAGACCACATATTCTGTAAATATGGAACAGTGATGGTGGAATTGTTGTAGTATAAAGCATTTACTGAAATGAAAACATGAAATTGCTGCCATTGATCAACAACAAATCCAACATACATGGCCTTTGGTTATTATGGAAGCTTTTTTTCACCACACAATAAAAAAGCATAAAAGGTTATTGTGACTTTATCAAAAAAAAAAAAAAAAAAATATATATATATATTATATATATAAATTTTTTTTTTTTGCATTTGTGAGTTTATATCTCACAATTCTGACTTTTTTTCTCAGAATTGTGAGATATAAACTGAATTGAGAGAAAAAGGTCAGAATTGGGAGATAAAAAGTCACAATTACCTTTTTTATTTTCTATTCATGGCAGAAATAAGCTTTCCTATCCACAGCTTGTTTATCAAGATGAAATTTAACCTGTTTTTTATCAGTATATTTATTATTTTTTACATGAACAATTTACAGAATCAATTCAGTAAACAATTTTTTCTAAACACCCTCTCACCCCTGTCCCACCCCTCAAGAGACAGAACACTTGCATGGACATTATTACAAGGCCTTGAGTTGATGTGTAAGATAAAAATGATAATAATAAAATATAGCTGCAAGCAGCAATGATGGGCCAAAGCCCAGGGGCACCGCCACCCTGGTGGCTTCAGGGCAACTGTGCACGGCAGGCAATGGGCATTTACAGTTTTTTTTCAATTGCTAACATACATTTGTCCAATCTTTAGAAAAAAAAAAAAAAGAAATTGTGACTTTTTATCTCACAATTCTGACTTTTTTCTCTCAATTCCTAGTTTATATCTCACAATTCTGAGAAAAAAATTGTGAATTGTGAGATATAAACTCACAATTGCAAAATAAAAAATATAATTACCTTTTATGCTTTTTTATGCTGTGGTGAAAAAAAAGCTTCCGTAATAACCAAAGGCCATGTATGTTGGATTTGTTGTTGATCAATGGCAGCAATTTCATGTTTTCATTTCAGTAAATGCTTTATACTACAACAATTCCACCATCACTGTTCCATATTTACAGAATATGTGGTCTGCGTAGGGCCCTAATTACCAAGTGGACACCATCCCACCCTCTATGGGCACCATCAACACCACACACCCAACCCCAGAAAGAGATTTCAACAGAGGGTCAACTGAAGTTCTGCACAGGAGACTCATTTGACCAGCAGCTGCCCTGAGCAATTCTGTTACTTTCTTCTTCTTCTCTTTTTCTACTGCACAATATATAAAATGACTCGCTTCTGCTGCCAAGAATGCACACATTCAACACTCAACCAAACATGTAGAATGGCTTACATGCATTATACTTTTACTGCAGTAAAAGGAAAGTGAATTTTACAGTTTTTTACAGACGCTAGGACACATTTCTCAATACTTAGGTCACTTTTGCAAAACTCTTCACACAGTTCTCCTAACCAACTTTCATCTTGGCAAAGCAGTTCATTTCACATTCAAAATGCACTACAACTACCAAAACACTTTATTCAGGTCTCAAATCAACTCATTCTTCCAGAACACTAGCAAAGGTTGACAGCCGACAAACACACTCTGTCACCCACAAAACAATGACCTAAAAAACACTAACAACATGTAGCATTATACAATGTTTTCTTGTGTAAAACAAGGACACATCTCTGTTTATAATTCACTGCAATATATGTTACTGGAATGAATCAGACATGATGCAGAATTTGTCAATATTTTATGTTTTTTATTTATTTTTATAATTTTTTATAATTCCAAAATACAAGAATTTGTATACACACCATCCACTGATACAGATACAATTCAATTGTTTTTATAGCATTTACAGTTTTTTACAGACGCTAGGACACATTTCTCAATACTTAGGTCACTTTTGCAAAACTCTTCACACAGTTCTCCTAACCAACTTTCAGCTTGGCAAAGCAGTTCATTTCACATCCAAAATGCACTACAACTACCAAAACACTTCATTCATGTCTCAAATCAACTCATTCTTCCAGAACACTAGCAAAGGTTGACAGCCGACAAACACACTTTGTCACCCACAAAACAATGACCTGAAAAACACTAACAACATGTAGCATTATACAATGTTTTCTTGTGTAAAACAAGGACACATCTCTGTTTATAATTCACTGCAATATATGTTACTGGAATGAATCAGACATGATGCAGAATTCACCAATATTTTATGTTCTTTATTTATTTTTATTTTTATTTTGAGTAATTCCAAAATACAAGAATTTGTATACACACCATCCACGGATACAGATACAATTCAATTGTTTTTATAGCATTTAATTTTAAGATTTAAAATATATTTCATTAAAATATTACTGTAGGAATGTAGCAAATTGCTCTTATTCAGTTTTGTATTATGTTATTGTTTTGAACATAAGTTTAACAGTTTTGAAAACAGTATGTAAGCATGTGCAAATTGGTTTGTACGTACAAAGAGTTTTGGCAGTTGTTGTGTCTGAGTGAGAAAAGAATTAATGAAATTTGAGAGATGTAGTCATTGAATGAATTTTGTGCCAAAGCAATGATAATTGATCCTCAGTTTTTGCCCACATAGACTTCTGTTGTGCGCACTGTGTGAAGAGTTTTGCAAAAGTGACCTAAGTATTGAGAAATGTGTCCTAGCGTCTGTAAAAAACTGTAATTTTAAGATTTAAAATATATTTTATTAAAATATTACTGTAGGAATGTAGCAAATTGCTGTCTTATTCAGTTTTGTATTATGTTATTGTTTTGAACATAAGTTTAACAGTTTTGAAAACAGTATGTTAGCATGTGCAAATTGGCCTGTAAGTACAAAGAGTTTTGGCAGTTGTTGTGTCTGAGTGAGAAAAGAATTCATGAAATTTGAGAGATGTAGTCATTGAATGCATTTTGTGACAAAGCAATGATAATTGATCCTCAGTTTAGCCCACATAGACTTCTGTTGTGCTCACTGTGTGAAGAGTTTTGCAAAAGTGACCTAAGTATTGAGAAATGTGTCCTAGCGTCTGTAAAAAACTGTAAAAACTATGGATTTCATATTTTCTGCAGTAGAACTGAAACATGACAGTAATGCAGTTTTCATAATGCCATTAACTGTTAGTATTTTGACAGTCAATGCACTTTGATGAACTACATGTTCATGTTGGATAGAAAACTAGTGCTATGTTTGACAGAACCACTCGATTTTGAATCAGGTTTGCTGTGTTTTGATAGAGTTAGTATGTGTTGAAAAAGATTTTTAGCATTTTGAAATGTAGAGTTTGTGTTGATTTAACAAAATATGGTTTTGGGCAGAAAATTAACTGTTTGGCTAATTGTGTGATGTATGTGTGTTGCTGTGTTAAGAGTTTAGAAAAAGTACTTTAAATATTGGTAAACGCTTGTTAGCAATTGAAAAAAACTGTAAAACAGTTAAACATAAAAGGATACATACATACTTAATGTGACACACACACAGAGAGAGAGAGAGAGAGAGGCAGAGTGAGATTTAAGAACCAGTTTACATGATTCAATAACAGTTATTTTGTTATATAAATTTATAGAAAAGAAGGCCTAAGAGATTTCCTATCCTATAATGCAGAAAAAGGACACAGGAATGAAAGGGTTAAACCTGCAAGACTGTAAAACTCACTCACTCACACACACACACAGAGAGAGAGAGAGAGAGAGAGAGAGGCAGAGTGAGATTTAAAGATGGAGTCAGATGGAGACTGACCAGTTAGTTGAGTCAGATGATTCAATAACATTTTAAACAATAAGAATAAAATATATACTGTAACAGAAATTAGTCTTTGATCATCTCTAAATATATACATTAAAAGATAACACTAACTACCACCTTTTATAACTACAAACAGTTTACTTGTACTTCTCTACCCTGTTTAAAAATAGATATCTGCTGCCCTCTAGTGCTTATTCTATATATGACATTTGAATATTATTTTAATTATTTTAACCAGAGAGCAGTTATCTGCCTAATTTAAACTTACACCTACTTCTTATAATTAAAAAATGATTTAAAAAGTGTTTATTTATAATATTTGTATTATTATATATTGAAATAAAGGATGTATATTTATAAAATAAGGGTGTATATTCCCTTCTTTATCCTTATTTTAATCCATAACCATGGCAACACAGTTTGAGATATCCAACATCCCTTTGCAATCTAACAACTTCAATGTCTTGTCACCAAGTTGACTGATTAACTGATTAACAAACCTCTCTGCTACTTAACTGATCAGGGCAGCGTTTCCCAAAAGCATCGTAATCTTAAATTGATCACAGATCCATTGGTGGCAATGCATCTACGATCAACTTAAGCTTATGATGCTTTTGGGAAACGCTGCCCTGATCAATATCCCAGGAATTTAACTGACTTGATGCTTATTGATTTGTCACCGTTAGGCTTGCTTTCATGTTCATTATAGCTGATGCAAGTAATGTGAATTATTTACCATGACAGATGTTAATGTTTTAACGAGTTACTTCATGAGTAGTAACTAGCCTGTTTACCATATCGTATAAATGTGCCTCAGTCACATCTAATGTGGTAATGCCGCCATCTTGTGGGCAGTCATAGAATGACTGCTCTTATTATTTACACAGACATGGTGTTAAACTGCCTTATTTTGTGGTTAAATTTTATACTTAGAAAGATTGTTATTGCATGATAATTGTTTGATAAACATTGAGCATGATAAATGATAAGACTTTGTCTTCAGTAAAGGCTTTAATGAGATTCTGTAGTCTGGGGTGAATTCTTCAAGTTAGAAATCATACAGCTCTGAACGTCTGCAGGGGTTTGAATTGACCTGAATCAATACTAAAATTTAAAACCTCAGTGACAATTATTATTATTATTATTATTTTGTTAAGTTTGGCATATTGCATAAATTGTGTTTTACTGAAAAGCTGATATTGAAATATTCTACATTCTACCAATGATAAAACTGCTAGACGGTAAGATTTGTGAAGGAGCGCCACTGAGTTGTGTTTATAATCACTACAATATAGTGGTTTTCAATTTGCATAACACTGACTGTAAAGTATGTATTTTAGGTATGGGAATGACATATTTTGAGTTTTGATATTTGGTATATGGCCATTTGGGCTACTTTTTGGGCTAGTTTTGACTGGTCATTGTGCTAGTTTTGTTACGCAGATCTGATCTGATATGTAGCTCAAAGTGATCAGATTCTTACATTATTTCTCCTGTGTTTTCAGGCTCTTCTCTGATCATCCCTCTGGTTCTGGTTCTTCTGGTTCTGATCACAGCTGGACTCTTATTACTGTTTTTCTGTAAGAAGCGTCAGTCTCAAGGTAAAACTCATTCTTAACTTCTTTAGATGCAGAAATTCACCATTTATACTGAGATTAAAACAGATTTCTTGATCTGTTTTCCCACTTTCTGTCACCACTGAAACGAGACATGAGCAAAATACAGATATTTGATGATTGTGTGAAAGAATTTACAATAGACATCAGTGTTGAATTGTGATATAATGTAATTAATTTAGGACACTTGTTTTTGGCAGGTGGCGATTCGTCATCTCAGACTGGACCAGGAAGACATGAAGTGGTGAGTCCAGTTACTGTATAAAATGATATTAATGTCTAATGCCTTCCATCCTGATGATCTTCAGAGCTGTAAATAATTTCTGTCTCTCCTCAGGTTTCTCACACTGGTTGTGATTATGAGGAGATTAAAGACGCTCACAAACAATTACCCACAAACCCCTCTGATTCTAACTGCGTTTACGCTACAGTTCAGAAAGCCACTGGTGACTCTCAGTGCTGCATCACATCTGCTGAGGATCTGAATTACGCAGTGGTGAATTTCCACAAGAAATCTGACTGTCCTGACAGTGTCAGTAGCAGGAATTACAGTGAATACGCTGCTGTCAATCATCTCACTGCTTAACCAACAACAGCAGAGAATATAAATGAGCTGAATGTTTTATCACCTTGTCTTTGGTATTAAGTTTGCATGTTTGGTGTTTTTTGTTAGTCTTCAGTGATGCTCCTTTTCCTTATATTTTAGTCAGTCTTGTGAATCAGACTTTTGACTGTTGTCATGAAGTCTGATGAATGTTTAAATTACAGCACAGTGTTTTGTTCTGCAGTCGACAATGAAAGAAATGATCAGAAGCTTTTGGTCAGAGTTTGATATAAATAAGTACTGAATGTTTCAGACAAATGTGTCAAATTAGAGCAGAATATACAGCTGTGCTCTAATTTATAAAGCTAACAAACTTTAGCACATGCAGCAACTGTTGTTTTTTTCTCTCAGTTCTCATTTTAACAGATAACTTAACCTGATAACTTAAAAAAAAAAACCAGATGAGGTTGTGATATTGTTTGCAAATGTAATATGCATGAATTCTGGAAAGCTGAAATGCACATAAAAGCACAATGTCTGAGCTTTATGAGTGTCCGTTGTGAAGCCTGAGGTCTTTTTAGCATTTGCTCTAAAAATGTTGACTCCCCACTGATGTAACTGTAATGTAACAGAGACTCGTTCGAGCTCAGGTTGAGATCCATATGTGGCAGAATAAGTGATTTATCTTTTTGGCCCGTTTGAGGTTTGGTTTTGGGCAGACCGATGAGGTAGAACTGGCCGTACTATTTAAGGACTCTTCTTTTGGTGAGCGTGTACGTGTCCGGCTGATTCTAGGTTCTCTTCTCCCTGGCATTTCCGTTCCCGTTATTGTTCGTGTTCAGGTATGTTGAGACTCTATGTTGCCACTACTGAGTGGCAAGTTTCTGATGGAGTTTGCTCTCAGGTAGTTTGGTATCCGCATTAAATTTCTTGATCACTTGTGGTGGAGGTATTTTTTGTATTGTTCATAGTAACATATGTTAGCAGGTGTGTGAATGCTGGCCGGTAGACTGAGCCATGGCACCTGTTGTGAGTTCGGAAGATTTAGTTTAACGCTCTGATATTTTTATTAAAGGTAAAGGGGGAATGGAACATCACAATATTTAAGCCCTATCTCTAGCTGAAGATGCTGCATGTGACGCCACTGCTGTTTTGCTTACGGTCATTTTCCTGTTTTTGTTTCTTTTGCTTGCAGGCGTTTCTGCTGCTTTGTTTAAGGCTTTGCTGTTTTGCTGGTCATTTGGGCTGGTAGCTATGAGCTTTATGTGCGCTAGCAGGGTTCCCGCGGGGTCTTAAAAAGTCTAAAATTCTGAACTTTAAATTTAAGGCCTTAAAATGTCTTAAAAATGGCCAGATTTTCATCTGAGGTCTTAATTTTCATTTAGTCAGGTCAATTTTTTTTTTTTACCCATTTCCAGAAACGCTGCCCCCCGAAAGATATTACAAAGTAGCTAGCAAAAAAGTAGTGAGTCATAGTTCTTTCTGGGGGATACTGGTGTTGGTACGTACGCGGTGATAAAACTACAAATCCCGTGATAAATGCAATACCTGCCCGCGAAATACGTCTGCGTCTCCTCAGAGTTTGTTAAAGTTCGGCTACGTGTGGAAAATGGGAAAGTGTACTTTCAACAAGACATGACTAGATCACAGCGATTTCTGCTGTTGGTTACAAGAGGTACCCAGCTCCAGGTACGAGGCTCACTGCAAACTTTACAAAAAAAAAAAAAAAAAAATTCAATTGGGGACTCTGGGTGTGAAGGTGCTGGAGTCACACGCCAGAGCGGAGAAACACAAGCTAGCCGCAAAATGCCTTCAGCGGACTCGGCCAATTAGCCTCACCACTGCCTTCGTCCTCTTCAATGCCTGGTCCCTCCGGTCTCCAGCGCAATATCATCGCAGCTCCGTCGAATAACCTTCGGGGTACTTTTGGATCGACTGACGCATCGAAAGCTGAGGTGCTTTGGATACTACACACGGTGACTAAACACTCATTTAATAGCAACAGTGAGATTAGCGATCTCTTCCAAGTGATGTTCCCTGATTCAGTAATCGCGAAGACGTTCTCATGGAATAAATGGAATTGTTAAGTCGAGGTACCTGAGCTCACAGTTCATGGGACAGTGTGGGACACACACACACACACATCAGATAATCCATGTTAGATAGATAGATAGATAGATAGATAGATAGATAGATACTCTAATTATCCCGAGGTAAGTATCCATCTATCTAACATGGATTATCTGGTGTGTGTGTGTGCGCTACATGGGTTGGAGTAGCCTGTTCAATCTCTATTAGGCTATTAATATGCTGTTTTGTAATGTAAATAAATATGAGATGAAATCTATTCTATTTGAGGGCAAGTTTGTTTTAGTCTGTTTTCATTTTGGGCATTTGGCACGTTGTTGGGTGTGGAAGGTTACCAATGTGATTGCTTTATCTGTAAATTAAATTAATGCTTTTTCAATGACTGAATTCATTGAAATAAAATGATTTTTTTCAGAATTTCTTTGATTTGAATATTTTTTTGGTAATGTGTCGTGTAGGTCTTAAATTTAAATCTTTATGGACTTAAAATGTCTTAAAGGTCTTAAATTTGATTTACTGAAACCTATTTTTTATTTTGATTTGCTTTCAAGTATTAGTTTGTTTTTCTTTTGTTTATGCCAGATTTCTTTTTTTCTGCTGCTTTTTTTTTTTTTTGCACTAATTTATTTTGTTGCTGTCTTTGTGTTATTCTTTGTTGCTATTTCTGATTTGGTTTTGATCTATTGCAGCTTTATTATAGTATGAATTTATTTTCTTTTTTTGCACTGTATTATACTGTTTTATTGTACAAGTTTTTGATTTTCACTTCATTTACTGTCCAGTTATTCTGGTACCACTCAGGTGCTCCTTATCTGCTTTTCCTGAATGTGATTTCATCGGCGGTGCCTGAGTGCTATAGCCACATCACCACAGTGTCTGTAATGTCTACTTTGGTGGTTTTCTTTCTTTGATTATTCAGTATAATTTTTCTTTTGTGTAGTTCGATTAATGTGGTTTTCTTTCTCTCCAGGAGTCAGTGAGGACTGGAATGGGAATGGGGAAGGCTAGCTGCTTTTCATTCGGTGGTGTGTGCTTCAGTGTGCTGACACAGCTTCCTCATGGTGTGTGTACGTGGTGTCTGATTTGGTGTGAATTTAGGTGGGTTCAGATGACCTCCGGAGTTGCAGCCGGCCTGCCCTGTTCCCGCTAAGCCTGGCTCTGGATAGTTTTTTTTTTTTTTTTTTTTTTTTTTTCTATAATTTGGAGTGTGCTTCACAGGAGAGAGAATCCACGATAACAAGTTTAATTCATGATGATGCTTTTATAATAAAGTGTATTTTTTTTTGTATTGCTACTCACGTCTCTTTACATCTTATTTCTTTGCCTTCAATTGGTAAAACTTACCTCTGTGTCTTTATTGCTCTATAAATAAAAATGAAAAATAAAATTTACTTATTGGGAGTATCTGGCGCTCCACCAAGGTGGCGTAGTCGGATTAAATTAATTGTGATTTGCATTTCCCTCCACTTGTTAATGCCACACATATGCAACTTTATTAGTGAAGACAACAGAATCAAACAGACAGGCAAGGATTGTGTCATGACCACCAGTGAGAGTGCCCATCATTGCCACCAGAGGACACTCCACCCTGGACTACACACATCATTTGGACTCCATTTCCCATCTACCATCATACCTTGGACTGATCACCCTGCACCTGCTACCCATTATACAATCACTCACTCACTCACTCACACATAAAAGACACTTGCACCCACACCTCTATGCGAAGTCTTGTTTAGCACCGTCTGACATTTCTGAGCATTTCCCCCGGATTCTGTATTCTTGTGTTTGACCTTGGACTGTTACTCATTTCTGATTCTCTGCTGCCTGCCTTGACCCCTTGCCTGTTCCTGGATTGTGCATGTTTTCTGCCTGCCCCGATCTCTGCCTGCCTTTGGACTCTGATTGTTTGCTGCCTGCCCCGATCTCTGCCTGTCACTGTCTCTACCACTGGCTCATCCTTGCTATTATTGTCTGTGAACTTGATTCAGTAAAAGCTGCAGATGGATCCTCACTCCATTGACCCAATCCTTACAGAATGACAACAAGCAAAAGACATCAATAATTTACAACTTGTATGTGCAAAATCTAGAACTATATGAATGTGCAGCATTTTGTACAAATAGAGACATACACCGATCAGGCATAACATTATGACCATTATGAGAAGTGAATAGCACTGATTATCTCTTCATCACGGCACCTGTTAGTGGATGGATATATGAGGCAACAAGGGAACATTTTGTCCTCAAAGTTGATGTGTTAGAAGCAGGAAAAATGGGCAAGCGTAAGGATTTGAGTGAGTTTGACAAGGACCAAATTGTGATGGCTAGATGACTGGGTCAGAGCATCTCCAAAACTGCAGCTCTTGTGGGGTGTTCCCGGTCTGCAGTGGTCAGTATCTATCAAAAGTGCTCCAAGGAAGGAACAGTGGTGAACCGGAGACAGGGTCATGGGCGGTCAAGGCTCATTGATGCACGTGGGGAGCGAAGGCTTGTCCGATCCAACAGATGAGCTACTGTAGCTCAAATTGCTCAAGAAGTTAATGCTGGTTCTGATAGAAAGGTGTCAGAATACACAGTGCATCAGTTTGTTGCGTATGGAGCTGCAGACCAGTCAGGGTGCCCATGCTGACCCCTGTCCACCACCGAAAGAGCCAACAGTAACACGTGAGCATCAGAACTGGACCACGGAGCAATGGAAGAAGGTGGCCTGGTCTGATGAATCACGTTTTCTTTTACATCACGTGGATGGCTGGGTGCGTGTGCGTCTCTTACCTGGGGAACACAGGATGCACTATGGGAAGAAGGCAAGCCGGCGGAGGCAGTGTGATGCTTTGGGCAATGTTCTGCTGGAAAACTTGGGTCCTGCCATCCATGTGGATGTTACTTTGACACGTACCACCTACCTAAGCATTGCTGCAGACCGTGTACACCCTTTCATGGAAACGGTATTCCCTGGTGGCTGTGGCCTCTTTCAGCAGGATAATGCTCCTTCCACAAAGCAAAAATGGTTCAGGAATGGTTTGAGGAGCACAACAACGAGTTTAAGGTGTTGACTTGGCCTCCAAATTCCCCAGATCTCAATCCAATCGAGCATCTGTGGGATGTGCTGAACAAACAAGTCAGATCCATGGAGGCTCCACCTCGCAGTTTATTGGACTTACAGGAACTTACAGGACTTTATGGATCCCTTGACACACATGCATTCATTGACTTGAAGAAGACTTACTTGGCTGGTTGTGGTCATATGCTTTCCATCTCCAAGAGAAGAATATGCTGGCAGGAACACCATCCTGAAATGATGCTCAAACCACCCTTGTACTGGAGCTGAATGGTGAAAGTGGAAATTGTCCCACAACTACACAATTTCACTCAGTTTGCTCCTGATCACTCTGTGGAAAGTTGATTTCATTGAGGGATTTTAAACAATTTAGAAGCCTTTCTGTGTTTTGCGACCCCAAGACAGCGTTGTGTGCCACACCATCAGTGGATTGGAGCACTTGTCGTCCAGGACATTGACTGTGGCACAATGTTTTTATTGGGATGAACTCTCTGTCCAGCTTCTCTCAAGGAAAAACCATAATTTATGACATGGGCAATTAGGTTGGCTCTGATTTCATTTGAAACTTGTCTGTACCCTTTTCTTCTAACTCTCCTCCCTCTTACACCTTGCTCTTCTCTTTCCCTCTGTCCATGTCTTTTTATATGTTCTTCTCTTGCTCTTTCCACTAATACCATTGCCTTTACCATATCTTCTCCCTCTACTCTGGCTTTTTTCAAAACACAACACACAATTCTCTGTGTAACACACACAAATATCTTGATTTCCTTTTTCAAACACAATCATTGTTTCTGTCCAACTACACACAGTTGATGTATTTCTGTTCTTTAGTACTGTAATACTGTATTCACAACCACACATGCTTACAGTAAAACAATAAATAGTTTGGTTTCAATCTTGCTTTCGGTTTTACCGTGAATTGTTCAACATCTCTCTGCTGATTACTTTCATTCTTGTACAGAAATGATCACAGGAGCTCATGAAAGAAGAGCTTTAGGTTTTGATTAACTGTGTGAATATGATATATCCAAAAATAGAATATTATGGCAAAAGTGTTTGGAGCATAAGACAAATGTTTGCTTTTGAGAAGTGTTTGTGATATTTTGAATGCAGTGCTTCATTTTGCAAGAGTGCAATTCTTGGATATGCATGTAAAGTTTTGAAAAAAAAAAAAGAGGCAAAGTTTTAAAAATGTGAAAAAAAACTGACAAAACAAGAATAACACTCTCTGTTGATATATAATATGTATGTAAAAATTAAATCTCAGCTGCTTTTGTAAGATATTTCTGACACCATTTTGGTTGCGACAAGATCTCATTGTTGAAAGGTATTGCTCAGATCATGGCTACAAAAAATTTCCAAGGCATTAGAGAGACAATGGGACACAGTGAAGACAGTAATCCATGGTGTAGAATACGCAGGGATGCACTTTTAATTAAACATAAATTCGTCACCCGTACATTTTTTCAGGCAAGTGTGTTCACATAGAGGCCAATATAAATAAATTTAGATATAAATTCAAAGAGACAAGATAGTTGTTTTATTCTTATCCACAAAAAGGCTATCTGGACATTATGGAGCATGTTCTTCCACGATTTGCCTTGCTTTTTGACGTCACGTTATGATGCGTTCAAGTCCTACTGGGAAGTTCGTATTTACGAGGTGGGAAGTCGTGTTTACGACGGCAGATGCGTTCAAGTCACTTTCGTCGGCGGTGTTGTACCTTCTCTTAATTACACAAAAATACAGCACTTTTACTTATAGAAAATGAAGAACATAGAATGAGCATCAGGTGTGTTTTGCTTTTGTTTTGTTGTTTTTAGTTAATTTATGAAGCCACTGTAAACTTTATCGTTACATATTATATTGTTATATTATAATGCTACCATATTTTGTGAAGGAAATAAGCTTACTTCATTGTAAATATAAAAGCTGGACAATGTCACTGCTAAATACCAATAATATTGTGGTATTCCACCATGTTTCTCACTGACGCGCCCCAAACTCGTACAGATCAGGGCTAAAGGGGGGTGTAATGCTATTTCATATATTCTGACTTATTTACACTGTTAAAAAGTTGGATTCTCATGCTCAACATGGCCAAAGTTTCAAAACATGAGTTGGATGTTTTTTTCAGGTATGGGCCTGAGTGACGTCATAAAGGTCAGAATTCCTTGTAAGGGCACTTCTCCCAGAAGAGTGCGCATGCACACGTCGACCAGAGCGAGAGAGCAAGAGCGCCCATCAACATGCTTCATTCGGCTTCATTCAGTCGTCAGCAGAGCTGCACAGGTCACAGGACTTCATGAAATCAACAATGTCACCGAAGAAGTGTGTTTTCAGTTGTGAGGGAAAGATAACCTCGCTTCCCAAAGAACCCAGCGTTAAGAGGAGCTGAGAGATTTGTGCTCAAGCATTACACTGATGCGCTCTCGATATTTGTTATTAAAATAACCATAGAAACTGATAGTTGCAATCACTTTTTTATTGGTTAAAATGAATGGAGAATATCTCATGTTTTTCCGTGGCTGCTCGAGTCCTCAGGATCGGCGCTTATGGTTTCATAAACAAGGCCCAGTTCAGCGCTGGATTTACAGATCGTTTGAAACTGAAAGATGGAGCGGTCACAGCGATAAAAGATCCCGATCATGAGTCAGAACCGCAGGTGGAGAGTAAAACTGCTTCAAATGTCTGTTTTGTTGGCAATAGGCGCCTGAGTGCATATAATGTAAACAACACGAACATAGTGAATTAATAAATTCATTATTCATCATTCACTATACGCTATATTCATTATAGTGATTCAAAAGTTATCCATGGATAATGCGATGAAGGATTGTGTGTGTTTAAATACAGTTGTTTAGCTGACCATCGATAGCTTGCAGACGATCTCTACACAAAAGCTGCATGCTTGTCACTCTTCAGCTCCGCTCACAGGACACGCCTCCAGGAGATCGGCTGTTTTCGGAAAGACTCGGTGCAGTGTATGTAGGCTATCTTTTATAAATATAATAAAACTAAGACTTTTTTGAGATATGAAGGATGCAATACTACTCTAAAAGTACTCAAGATTAACATGATATTTTTTACAGTCTATGTGTAGAGCTCAGTCAGACTGATCAAACAATTCAAACTGTAAAGTTCCTGTTTTAATCATTGATTGATTGATTCTGACATAGAGAATAAATTAACTTAGTCAAAAGCACTTTATAAAATACAGTAGAAAGCTATTAAAGGTCACATTGGGATAATAGAGATCACAGTAATCAAATCTGTAATAAATATAATTGATGGATCAGCACACAGCTAGAGATGAGTGACACCTCATTTTATAAATGTGCAAAATCAGTCAGCAGTGTAATTATACAGTTACCATGGGAACCGCTGATCTCTATCTTTAAAATGAATGTGAAGCACTGAAGAAACACTTCATTAAACTCTTGAGTTAGTTAAAAACATTCAAAATGTTCAAAACGGATCTGAAAAGAAAAACCCTGCAATACTAAGCCTTTAAAAACAGAATCATTCTGTGAAAATCTGTGTAAAATAACACTTAATAATGAGTTTTATCTGCTTGTGTCTGTTCTGTCTGGTTTTTGCGTGTTTATCAAAAATGTGTGAAGTAGTTTCACTTCCCTCTCTATTAATACACTTTCTCTCTTTCTCTCTCTCTCTCTCTCTTGGGCGTCTCTGTCACATTTAGCAGTTTATTTTAAAGGTGCTTCCAGGAAACATGCAAATTCATCCGAACACTTCAGAAGAGCTTCAGAAGAACTGAATCTACAGAGAAGATCATTTAATAAGAGAGAAGGATGAGGATCATCTTGACTTTCACTCTGCTGATGATTCCTGGTAAGAATCAAGTTCTGATCCAACAATCACATCAGAAGAACTAGAACAGAGATTAAAGAATGACCAAAAGTCTTTAGCTGCGTCTCAGTTTGTGTACTTATGCACTATACGCCATTTTGTAGTATAAGTAGATATGGAATAAAATAACGACATGTTTTTGAAACAAAAAAGCTTGATGAATTGTACTAAGGCTTGCATTTTTGTGTTCTGGAATTCGTGTTCTGGAATTTTGTGTTCTGGAATGGTTGTATATTTAAACAATGAATATTTCACTTTAAAACATTTCACACACATTTTCATTATTAAAAATACATACAACATCGGTGTGCATGTTTCTAACTTAAACAGCATTTTAAGAGAATGACTTACAGTCACAAAACCAACTGTAAAGTTCATGCAGATGTCAAGTATCATTCATACCTTTTAGATGTTTGATATTTAATAAATAAACTGTCAAATCTTGTGTAACTTTAATAAGGATTAACCTTTATTTAATTTGTACAGTGAAGATTATATGCAGTGTTATTTTACATTTGATTACTTTATTCAGTTTCTGTACCTAAAAAACACTGATTATTTCATTTGTGTCTTTGTTCTGTTGTATTTATTGATTTGTGCTATTGCTTGTAGTTTAATTATTTGGGGTTTTTTTGTTTTTTTTATTAATGACTGTTTACTTGTCTTTGATAATCTTTGAAATTTATATTAATAGTTTCAGCTTTGGTAATGAAAATTGTTAATTTTCACTGGTATCTGAAATATTGGGTGTCATAACCTTATTTAATACTATACAAGAATACATGAGTCAAAATCAACAAAAACAACAACTATTTTATTTATTTATTACTTTTTTGTGGTGGAGCCAGTGAAAATGTAATCGTTGAATTAATTTAATCAAATCGAAAATTGAGAATAGAATCGAGAATCGTAATTGAATTGAATTGAGATCTTGTGAATTAGAATCGAATTGGGACATCTGAATCGATATAAACAGCCGAGAGCAATATACATTAAGATGTAATGTTTGATCTGTACATCAGCGTCGGGGAGGGGAATAACATTATAATCTCGGTCGCGGTAGAGAAGGCTGCTTACATGTAGGTTACACACAGGGAAAGTTACCGTGAAGACACTGAATTAAATGTAAACACAGCTTGTGTGTCTTCATCAGCTGTTCTGCGTTGATGGTCTTCATCAACATGCACCTGCTGGTGAGGACGACTAACAGCAGATGGAGATCATGCATCGGCAATCTACTGCTATTCCTGCAGTTCCTGGATGTTAAATGTTAAATTTTATGTTGAATTTGAACCACTGAATTTGTAAAGCGAATTTGTGAAACAAAATGGACTAAAAATTGCCTGTTAAATATTATAGGTTGTATTTTTAAACAGACATATTTTGGAAGTGAAATCTGAAAGGTGAATATGGATGATTTTTTTGTGAAATGTTTTGAATTGAAATATTCACAGCTTAAATATACAACCATGTTGAATTTCAGCCCATAAAAATGCAAGCCTTAAAAATATTTTTTTTTAGTTTGTGCAACTCAAAAACCTTTTTATTTCAAAAACATTTGTAATTCATTTACTTCCATGAATAGCACGAGTAGTGTTCATACTGAAAATTCAAAAAGAAATAGTGCACTTTAAATACAGAATGTTGGGCCTGTTTACACTAGTGTGTTTTAGTTTTAAAAAGCATACGTTTTGCCACGGTTACACCTGTAGTTTACAGTACGCTGGTGTTTTTGAACCGAAAGACTTTTGAAAACGCTGCAGACCTTGTTTTAGTTTGAAAACGCCGAGGTTGTGTTTCAGTATAAACGGACCAAAACTGAGACTTTTGAAAACGATGGCGTGGCTGCCCACATGATCTGCGTATCCTTGACAACCGTGTAAACAATAACATGGAGACTGAACTGCAATCTTTGCTGGCTTTATACTGCAGCTACATGTGCAAGAGGCAAATGAAACGCGCATGCCCAGTGTGCATGAACGGTCATGTGACATACGTTTTCGGCCATGTAGTGTAGACGGAGATCGTTTTCATTTTAAAACAAAAACGCACTAGTGTAAACGGCCTTCTAGGGCTGGGTAAAAAAAAATCGATTTTTCGATTAATCGTTTTTTTAAAATGTGATCGATTCTCAAAGGCCACGAATCGCAGGATTGCAGGATAGTACAATTTTCAACGTCACATCACGCATCTGCAGCGCTTCTGTGAACGGAGAAAACTAGGCCTACCTACATAACACATATAAAATAAAAGGGAATATTTAGGCATATAGGCTACGCGAAATATTTCACTTAAATAATTAGGTCAGATTAACAAAACGAAAGTGGTTATTTGTGGCGCACTCCAAAGATCTAGAAAAGGAAACAGACATTCTGCTTGTTTTCGTTATTTGAGTGTCTTTTGTAAATGTATGAATGTTATGTTGCTTTTACCTGTATGATCATAAATTAAGGAGACAGTTTACTGTCTTATAGAAGGAAAACAATTCTAGTGGTCGCGCCCGCGCCTCACGCGCTTGCACACAAATTCTTGCATTACTTACTTGATATCGCAGCCTGTTAAATATTAAAATAAAATACAATCAACCAAACGTTACACTGCTCAATTCAATTCTGTAATAATACAATCTACCGGTTGCCACCCGTGACCACCGCCTGACTGTGCTGTTATATGTGAAGGATGATGTTTTAAATCGTTAATGCGAGTGAAGTACAAAGCTCATATAATAAATAATAGTTTAGCATTCGTCTCGAAAATGGAAACAGTTGAAATCGTGCCGAATGAGAAAGGTAGGCTACAGATTCACTTTAAATTAATTCGTTTTGCATCTTTAGTTTTATTTCCAATAAATAAATGTTTCTCGCCTTGAATATAGCAATAGAAGCTGGAATGGCATTAAAAAAGATTTTTTTTTTTTTTATTATTCGTTTTGGCTTGACGTTTATATAGCCTGAGTACAGGGCTGGACTGGGACAAAAAAATGGCCCTGGCATTTTTGCTCAGACCGGCCCACCACAATCGGTCGGACACCACCCACCAGAGTATTACAATTAATTGGTAGAGTTATTAAAAGTACACTTAGTAAGAGTAGGATTTCTAGATGGACAATGTGCTCCATGATATAAAAGCTAGTTAACCATTAGAACGTGGATGTAGAATACTGATAATTCTATGAAGAATTTTAAAAAAAAAATTTTTCAATGAAACAGACAGCAGAAAAACTATAATTTACAATTACAAATATACTTTGTTTTAAAGAGCACAAACCCCTGTTTATGTGTCAAACATTTACCTCTCATTACTCCCCATTAAAAACAATGAAAAGAAAACTATACTACCAAATTACTCACAAAAAACGTCCTAATAAAATGATATTCATGTTATTCACTTGCCATAAACAACCAAGTGTTCATACCAAAGTAATAGGGTACAAGAGCTACAAAACATAACTTTTTATAGCTGAAAAGTGAGATCTAGTAGACCATCATCACGACTAATAGCTATAAATAGACACCTATAGTCTCGTTGTGAAATAAACACATCATCAGTAATATTACATTATAATAATAACCTGAATTTTTTTTTTTTTTTTTTTTTTTTTTGAAAAATCAAATTGCATCATTTCAGGTTTTTCTATGAGAAGGGCCGTTACTGCATAAGTGAACTCTGATAGCTACAAGGGCACTGCTAACTACAAAAAACAGTGCAAAACAACTTTTGCTGTGCTATTTGACTTTAGCTGACTGAGTGACCAGTGCAGTAGGTGACAGTCTGACTTTATAACAACGACGACGATTATGTTGTCTTATAATATTCATTCATTTAAGCATCATCGTCGTCGTCGTCGCATCATGAGTCCCTCGCTGTTAATCATGTAACTACCCTGCTTACCGCTTCTATTATACTCTCCTGCTTACTCTGTCCCTCATTGGCTTCACTGTCAGACACCTGCTGCTCCTCTGCCTTACAGGTGTCTCCTCCATGTTCTTCTATGTTCACCTGTTTTTGCACGTCAGGTACTGTAAGTTTGGAAACTGAAGCTACAGTAACCGCACTAAACATGCCAGTAATTTTTGCACGTTGAGGCATCAACCTCTAAATTTTTTTATTTTTTTGCCCGCAACTTCTCCGCACCCCCCTTGCACTTGCACTTTTGTTTCTCTATCCTCCTAATCCACAGATGTTCTGGCGAAACAGAGGGGACGGGCTGGAGTCTGTTAAGAGATGTGATTGGGCCAGCCCAGTGTCAGTATGGAAAATGAACCAATGGGCCGCTGTCCCTGCTTTATGGGCCGGTCGTTGGACAATTTTATGTTTATTAAAAAAAATCATATCATATAGCGGCCCCGCCCTCAAGTGCGTCGGCCCACCGGGCATTTGCCCGGTATGCCAGATTACCAGTCCAGGCCTGCCTGAGTAGTCCAACTGTTAATTTTAGAGGTTTTGTTGTGGAGTATACATAAGTGGATAGGTAAAATAATATAGGGAAGTTGTAATTTATGTTTTCAAACATTATAAACAAAGCTATGTAGGCTACTTTTACATTTTACTTTATTTACAGATAACTTTATTATCATTATTTCTCAATGTAATAATAAAATGCGACGTATAGGCTTATGCGACTTAACTTTTTTCCTCTCAGGAATAGCGTCGGTATTTTTAACTATGCAGCAAACATTAAAATATCTTGAAAAAATACTTTAATTTATAAACCATTGTTTTTCCTTTCGTTTAATAGGTTTACATTTGGACAGAATCTTGTTATAAAAGATAATTGTAGGCCTATTGGCTAAGACGGCCAATACACTCTCTTTGTTTTTAAATAAATAAAATGCTGTACGTATTATTATTATTATTATTAAGTAGGCTACATGCAATAAATAAATAAATAAAAATAACGTTATTAACCGTTATTTTTTCTAAATAAACCGGTTTCGGAACGTTTATAATATGAAGGAACGCTGGAACAGAAACGTTAAAATACCGATTCTGCTCGGAGTGGAACGATTTAATTTTTTTTTTCGTTTTTAAGCCCTGCTCTTATTTGCCTTGCGCGATGTCACCAAGGAGGCGAACCTGTCATTCATTCATTCAGTGCTTAAATGGCGGTTTCAGGTGCTTTGTCAACGTTGATGCCATCTTCACATAAAATTGAATCGAGAATCTAAAATCGAATCGAGAATCGAAATCGAATCGATTTGAGAGCTTGTGAATCGATCTGGAACATCTGAATCGATACCCAGCCCTACATGAACACTTCATGCACTCGACTGTCACAGATTTAATTATGTAGCGGAGGGGCATCAGACTCTGATGTTGAATGACAAAATAACCTTATAAAATTCATACACGTAGTTTAGTAGACTACATAGTGTATAGTGTATAGTGTATCATTTGGGACGCAACATTTATCTTCACCTAATATGGTGAAATTACCTTTAGAGACACTTTAAAATAACTCTCTCTCCAGTTAGTGTTGTATTAAGATGCTGGTTTGTTGTAGGTGTCGTGAGCTCCATGAATGTGACGGGATATTCAGGAGGAGGAGTCACGATCACATGCAAATATGAGACAAAATATGTGCAAAATGAAAAGTCTTTTTGTCGAGGTGATCAGAGCTCCACATGCTCTGAACTCATCAAGACTGAGACTAAAGATAAATGGGTTAATTCTGAGACTAAAGATGATTCTAGAAGATTCTCTCTGTATGACAACACAAGTTCAGCAGTCTTGAAAGTGACCATCATAAATCTGAATGAAGAGGATTCTGGGACGTACAACTGTACATTTGGTAGAACTAGAGGAAAAGATTCCTACACTGAAGTGAATCTGAAGGTTATAAGAGGTGAGTAACTGAGAGCTCAAACCCATGATGATCTCCACAACATCACGATACTCAACACTGACTGTAATTACTGCCGTTCACACCTGAAACTCATAACAGACTCCATCAATAAAAATCCATGAATATATCTGGTCATTGTAACATTGCTGCACTTGATTTGGATCTGAAACAGATGGTTGTTGTGTGAAGAGCATCAGTCTATCAGCTGCTGCAGGAGGATCTGTGAACATCAGCTGCAAATACCCACGATCCCACAGAAAAGATGTGAAGATTCTCTGCTGGAGATCTGGAGATGATCTCTGTGCTGAAGAGTCGTCTGTGACAAAGAAAAAGAAATGGATTCCTGAGGGAAAGATCAAGCTGTATGATGACAGAGAAAAGCAGCTCCTGTCGGGAAGAATCAGTCATGTGACTGAACAACATTCAGAATACTGGTGTGGAGTTCAGTCTGATCAAGGACACAAGAGCTTCATCACACGAGTCCAGATCAGAGTTACAGGTACAGATGATTTTCTCAGTGATATTAATCATAAGTTAATTGAAAACCATAAGTAATTTCTATTCAACAGATCACTGTATGTTATTTATCATGTTACTTAAATTATTGAGGTTTGAAGCTGATTCTATTCAAGTTGGATTATTATTAATTTAGATGTTCTGTTTATCAAAGCAAAACCACAAACTGCATTTAAAAAGAGAAAGTATAGAAATCAAACTGCAGTTCGTATAATTGCAGTCTACACAGGTAAAAGTGCAGCTTTGTGTTTGTGATGCTGTTGGGACAGTCGTGGCCTAATGGTTAGAGAGTCAGAATGAACAGCGTGTTCTTCCTCTCATTACCACAACGCACAAAACCCCCAACCGCAACCCAAATGAGCACAAATTCTGAGTATGAGAAACCATACTTGACGACACATCACTTCCACAACGAGAAACTGCACTGCGGATACAGTAAAGCAATTGTCAATGTTTGTGTTTGACCAATTTATTCTTCATTTAATTTTATAAATGTGACCACTCTAATTTTTTTATACAGTTATAGTTATTTGTTCATTCTACATTCATATACTCATTTTTACATTATCTTTGTCATCATCTGCAAATGGCTGTTTTTTGTTTTCATTCTACAGCAGTATATGAATGCAGGACCTGAAGATCTTGTGGTTTGAAAGCGTTTAGTGTTTAATTCTCTCTGTGTCTGTTAATCTCGGATCAGTGTCTGGTGTTGCAGCATTAGTGTGGTCATTTGGATACAGTTTAAGTGCAGGTTTTAGTGCTGCTGTGAGTCCTTTTACCACACTTGTACTATAGTTAACTGCAGTTAATGGTGCTCATCCAGTGACCCTCAATGCACTGTATTATTCAGTGTGAAATCACAGGCTTAAGTTCAAACAAACAGCTTGCAATTCTGTTTTCTAAGTGTCTGTGTATCAGGAAACATGAATTCTGGGTAGTGAATGACATCAGTAACAAGTATCAGTAACACTTTACAATAAGGTTGTAAACCTCTGTTCAGCATTAGTTAACATTAACACACACGTATATTAGTGCATATATTCACGTTAACAATGCAAGTCGTTAACATTAGTTAAAACATTAACAGCATTAGTTAATCATTGTTAACGTTAACTCACGCATATATTGATGCATCTATTCACGTTAATGGCATGAAAGTTCTGTACAGAGCAGTCTTACTGTAAGTACACCTACCTGTTTTCCTCCCTGAAGGTTCTGATGATGGAGGCGATGGTGAACTGACTCAAATTTGGCTGTACTCGTTGCCCAGCCTCCCTCATAGTCATACCATGGACAAGGACAAGGTCAACTAAAGTGTCTCGAATTTCATCCGAGACTGCTTGCCTCCTTGCCCTTCCTTGTTCTCGTGCTCCTTCTCCACCTCCTCCTCGTCCTGTAAACTGTAACATGACTTACCACTAACAAAGCATTCGTTAACGGAATTTGTGAACCTTATTGATTTTACTGAACCTTAAATGAGTGAAAGCCATTCATCAATTACATGTTCAAAACCTTTATTACCAGCCTGGTCTCATTGTTAACACGTAGGTATTAATACTTAACTTTCAAAGACACAAAACGTACATTTTTGTACATTTATAAAGGTGCTGAAATGTACAATATTGATGTGTTTATAGAACTAAAATGTAAAAATACTTTTTCGGCAAAAAAAGTAAAATATTTATGAATCTTTCATGTCATAAAGATATATGTATAATTTCCCTTTTATCGTTTTGTAGATAAATGTGAGATCCCTAAACCCCATCCCGAACCTAAACATACCCATTTTATACAGAATGTTAATAAAACATAATGGACATAAATTTTTAGGAAAATGTCAGTTTTTGTAAAAATATAACATTAAAACAAAATTTTGAGCCACTAACCCTACACCTACCCCTAAACCTACCCATAACCATTTCTTACAACTGTTATAAATAAAAGAATAACAGACAAACAAGCGTAATCTCTCTCTCTCTCTCTCTCTCTTTTTTTTTTTTTTTTTTTTTTTTGGCGAAAATGTCAAAAGTGGTACCAAAAGTACTTAAAATGATGAGTTGCAGTCCCGGTCCTCTCTGGCGGTAATAGTTTTTTATAGGGTACAGAGCAGAATTTAACTTAATCCATGAAAATATGATGAATCCGGCTTCTCTCCGTGAAGGTGCGCACTCATTTCAAATGTCAATCCACTGAAACACGGCATGTCGCAATCTGTGACGAAGCAGGTGAGAACCAATGAGCGTTCAATATCAGTGCCGTAAACCGTGTCGTAAAGGTTCTCGAGGGCGCAACTTTCAAATTTGAATAATAACGAGTGCGGGCTTTGACTGTGACGGCCGCTGCTGAGAGATCGCTGGATAAAGGGCTGAATTTGGATTTGTTCCTTGCAAACATGGATTCTAAAGATTTGGAGTACAGCAAACAAATAAAATTGATGGAATTTGTTCATTTATGTTGTGCTTTGGTGTATATGTATTGTCAGTCGCTGCATAGGAGAAAATGCTTTCTGTGTTGCACAGCAAACAAACTAAATATTACAAAATGGTTAAACAATTACATAAATTTCATTCATTTAAATGCTTTGTTAATGGTAAGTCATGTTAATAAAGGATCTACAAATGTTGGTTACATATCAGTTAATGTAAATAGGGTACACTTTACAATAAGGTTCAGAAATATTATTTATTAATTTATTAATTCCATTAATAAATGCTTTGTTGAATGTAAGTAATGATAGTAAAGTGCATATAAACATGAACGTTAACCTTAAAACATTAAGGCTATTTACAGGCATTGTTCATGATTAGTTCGTTATCTAATGCGTTAACTAATGTTAACTACTTGCGCTGTTAACGTGAATAGATGCATTAATATATGCGAGTTAACGTTAACATTAGTTAATGCATTAGTTAATCTTTGTTAACTAATTGCGCTGTTAACTATGGAGGACCAGGGGTGCCACTTAAAAATAAAAAGAAGAATCAATTAATTAATTTAATAATTCAAACATAAAAATGTATATAAATGATTCACTTTTTACATGGGCAAATTAATAGACATATTTAAAGTTGTTTATTTAATTCCTGTTTTTAAATGTAGTTTAATAAAACAATAAAACAATAAATTTGAAAAATCTTTTTTGAATGTATAAATAAATAGACAAATTTGAAATGGGATATTTAATTCATTTTTTAAAATGTAGATCAATAAAACAATAAAAAGTTCATTAGTAAATCATTTTAAATGCGCATTTAAATCGCTTTTTTAAAAAGAATTTGGCAAATGCTTTTCTTTCTCTATTTACCAGTTGCTTTTCTTTGTCGGTTTGCCAAATGCTTTTCTTTATCCATTTGTCAATCGAGTGGTAAAATGCCATTGGACAGTACACACGTGGGAGCAACCAATCAACTTTCCCCTCAATTTGAAGAGCCAATCCTCTCTCACTTGTAACACTCACTGTCATTGGACAGTTAATACGGTGACCGGGAGGGGACATGTTCGGTTCATTTAGTTTTGTCGTGGCCACAACATATAAACTTGTGGGAACCATAGACTGTAAAAAATATGGATGTAGTGTCCGTGACGTCACCCATAGAGTTCTGAACAGCAGTTTTGATGCAAAAATGAGGCCGCGGCCATCTTAGCTGCACGTGACCGCAGGTCACTCACGGATAACTGAAAATGGGCAAAGAGGCGGGACATAGTTGGAGCCCATGCGACTTGTTGCTGAAACCACGCCCGCCTAGCGTATCTATCTTAGATACTATCTAAAATATTAATAAAGATAACAATATCATTAGAAAGTACTAAAGGTTTACTGTCAATCTACGGTGATTTTAAGATAACGTTATAGATGCTCCAACACCAGTAGGCTAATTAATTTGTGTGGGGTGTGCAAATAACACAAATCAAATGGGATTTCATACCTTTATAATGAAATAGAGATCGCGAGATGAATCCAATCCGCTGCACTTGGTAATGTCCATTTCAAAACATAAAACATCGTTTATAATGTAAAACTCTATACGTACATATATAGGTAACGTACCAGATATCTGTATAACTTTCAAATGTTCTCTCAAACTAATGAGCACGTGTCCAAAGTATAATTTTTCAAAATAGTGCAGCAGTTTTAGTCTAGTATCCAAGCAGTGCTGTCGGAGTTGTATATCCTCCTGGTATTGTCATTGTTGTAAATCTCAGGAACAAAACTTTTAGCCAATGCCACGACGATCCAACAACGTGTGTTCCGCATGCGAGCACATGTACACAGACTGACATCTGTCAAGTATGCAGCAAGCCATATATTGTATAAAATAATCCAGAAAAAAGCACAAATACGACTGAGTACGAATACGACCAAATTCAGCGGCTGGAATGAGCTGCTGAGGTAACATGACGGCTCACAGACAGCAGCGGCATACCTGTCACTCAAGTGACCACGCCCTTAATTATGCAGAACTTTAAGGCTTAATATAATTTAAACGGATGAGTTATAAAAAAATTCACCCCCCTTAGAGTTGTCATGAAGGGCAAAATTAGCAGTATAGACCAAAACACAATGTGAACCAGAGTGTAAACATGTTTTTTTCTGCTCTAAACTTGGCTGTTTTAACATGATGGTCAATGAGATTCTGCTCCCTTTTGCAGCCTGTCCCTAGCGGCCAGTCGATGAATCGCAGTTTAAGTTACTTCCGTATTGGCTTCACGAGAAACTGGGGGAGGTTGCCGCTTGGTGGGAACGTGATAATATGTCGTGGCCACAAGATCATTTTGTCGAGGTAACGACATCCTTATGTCGTGGCCACGCGATGTAAAGTCGTGGCCTCGAGATCATATGTTGAGGGAACGACATAATATCTCATGGCCACGAGTTAAATGTGTAAACAACCTGCGCAACCTGGAATTATCACAAATGGACAATACCATAATAATATTTTTAATTAAGAATGAAAAATAAGGGTGATATATATATATATATATATATATATTTATTATATAATATTCCCGTAAATGAACTCCTTGTAAAATTCCCGTGCGCCTACAGAAATAAAATAAAATTTATATAGGTTTATATTGTATAGGTTATATACAAATAATAAACAAAATATTCTAAAATAGTAACACATTTTTTAAACTTAAACTCTGAATTAATTCGAATGCTGTCACAGGCACGAGGGGCTACAAGTGAAAACAGACGCACATTTACAGAAATAGGTTACAGAAATACAGTCATAAAGTAAAGCATATTAATTAGATAAAGAAATATGGGAAATGAATGGGAAAATAAAGCAAATAAATATACACAGGGTGCGATTTGTAGGGGGGGACGGGGGGATTTCCCCCCTTCTGGTCTATGTATCCCTGCCTCTGCTGAATTATCCCCGGTAGGGATAAAAAAAAATATCCCCCCTGGGTGATGCTACTCCACAAACCACCAACAGAGCATATAAAATACCAAAAATAAAAATCTTTTTTTTTAAAACATCGCCAAATAAAACGCTGCGTTTATATAGAACTGTCTCTTTACCACCACAACAAACGGGACACTTTTCAGACGCGCATTCCGACTTCGCCTCAGCGCCAGGCGCAAGTCAAACAAGCGCGGAAAAGGTGCAGGTGACAACCATAGACAGTAAAAGAAATGGACACAGCGACCCCATTGGAACTCAATTGAGTCAAGTGAAGCCCATTTTTAGCGATTTTTAGCACTTCCGTTTCTGATGCGCAGACTCACACTAAGCTTGATGACGTCCGCAACCTGTCTGACAGATGTAAATCTTCTAGTAGCTGTGCGTGCAAACTGCCATCGTTAATCTTGCAGAGACGGCGAGCTTGAGCGGGGAGTTCTTTGGCGTGAGTGAGCAGGAGTAAGTATTCTGATTAATTAGTTTGTATAGTATTTTAAAATGTAACGCCAGTAGGCTTCTCTCTTGACGTCTCCCCGATTGCCTGCGAGCTTCTCCTCCTGTCTGTACGGTAACTTCTCTTCTGTGCGACAGAGAGTCGCGTGGTTATGACGCAATCGTTAGCTTATTTTTTACAAAAACTGTTTCTACGGGGCCATAATGTAACATAGAAGGTAATGGAGCCCTTTATACATTGTCGTGTATCTTTGGAAATAAATAATGGACAAATGGAGTCTTTAAACGCCTCAGATGTAAAGTTATTCACTGTCAAAGTGACGCCAAAATGAATGGGAGTCAATGGGGATGCTAACGCAAGTGAAGTTCTGCTACAAGATGGCGGCACCCGGCCGACTTCAACTTCCGGTCGACTTCCTTGGGCACTGGTGACAACGAGTGAGCTTCAGTTGAACAACAGTGAACTGCGGTCAGAGGATGTTAGTAAAACTCAGAAAAATGAACATGACTGTCCAATCAGCCGTTATACTGTGCTCGTGGCGCGCACTCAAGAATTGCATGCGCAAATGCGCCGGCGCGCGCTGCATAATTACTTTATTATAGCTTAAATAACGTTCAAAAGAAACTACTGTACGAGTAATGGCCGTCGGTGTTCTGTTAAGTCATGAAATTACCAAACATGCGATTAAAGCTGCCTCAAAACTGTGCATGCATTTGTTGACATGGTTTTAAAGCAATTGTTATCCCATTTGTTGGCCGTAAAACGTCCTAAAAATGCACATATGTACACCAGGGAAATCAGGTACACCAGGCATTTTCTCGGGGAAGCATGCCCCCGTACCCCGCTAGTAAACTACATTTTCTGACCTTGGTAATTATGAAACCCACAGCTTATATTCTATCTAATGAAATCTGAGGTAAACGTGTATTAAATGGGACCAAACGCGACTGAATGTAAAGGGTTGTGTCTCGTTATTCTATTAATAGCCTAACTACCGATTGATTTTGCATTTCTATCAGAAATTAAGAATTATTAGTGTTATTGTAGTGCTGCAAATATCTAAGCTATATCTAATACTTCAAATCTCAAAGTTAAATCAGAATTTTTTTGTAAAAATGTTTCTGTAACAGCTGCCAAAAATAGTATATAGCTCCACTGTGGTTTTTAACAAAAAAAAAAAAAAAAAACTTTTCAAAACACCCCCCCCCCCCCTGGTTTTTTCACAAATCGCACCCTGAATATACAGATGTAACTAATAATATAAAAATATTAAATAAAAAATAAACGATAAGTGAATGGATTTAAAACACTGTTCGGTGGGATTAAAATGTACAACACATTGATTTATAATCTTCATTCGAATGCTGTCTGCAACATCGCGCTCAATACAATATAATATGCACTATGTTAATATAATAATTTCTTAAGTCCGTTCTTTTACTTAATTAAAAATATTATTATGGTATTGTCCATTTGTGATAATTCCAGGTTGCTATGGTTGCGCAGGTTGTTTACACATTTAACTCGTGGCCATGAGAAAAATATATCGTTCCCTCACCATATGATCTCGAGGCCACGACATAAGGATGTCGTTACCTCGACAAAACGATCTCGTGGCCGTTCCCACGAATTATCTTGTGGCCACGACATATTATCACGTTCCCACGAGTTTATATGTTGTGGCCACGACAAAACTAAATGAACCGAACATGTCCCCTCCCGGTCACCGTACTAACTGTCCAATGACAGTGAGTGTTAAAAGTGAGAGAGGATTGGCTCTTCAAATTGAGGGGAAAGTTGATTGGTTGCTCCCACGTGTGTACTGTCCAATGGCATTTTACCACTCGATTGACAAATGGATAAAGAAAAGCATTTGGCAAACCGACAAAGAAAAGCAACTGGTAAATAGAGAAAGAAAAGCATTTGCCAAATTCTTTTAAAAAAAGCGATTTAAATGCGCATTTAAAATGATTTACTAATGAACTTTTTATTGTTTTATTGATCTACATTTTAAAAAATGAATTAAATATCCCATTTCAAATTTGTCTATTTATTTATACATTCAAAAAAGATTTTTCAAATTTATTGTTTTATTGTTTTATTAAACTACATTTAAAAACAGTAATTAAATAAACAACTTTAAATATGTCTATTAATTTGCCCATGTAAAAAGTGAATCATTTATATACATTTTTATGTTTGAATTATTAAATTAATTAATTAATTGATTCTTCTTTTTATTTTTAAGTGGCACCCCTGGTCCTCCATAGTTAACATCATAGACATATAATAAACACTAGACGCCCCATTGGCCGCTGGACCGCACGTCAACGGCGCCGCCATGTTGTGCGGGGCAACGTTCGCATAACGCTCATAACTGGAATTGAGAAAAATGCCTGCTTCGTGTGCTGTTTGGGGCTGTGGCTGTACAAATCGCGGCACAATTGAAAACCGCTCACGGGGAATGACCTTTTACAGGTAAGACTGAACATTTTGTTTCTGGTTGTATTTGATCATTATATAATTGACAGTAGTTGGCCACCGGAGTCAGTCAGACAGTAGACAATAGATAGCGATGTCACTCTAGTTAGCTGTGAAAGTTGAGACATGAGTTTAGATGATTTCTAATATAGTTTTAGTTTATATGTTTATATGTTATTTTATCAACAAAATTTCCTAAAGTTAAAATATGCATCTCTATTTTATAAAACCGAGTACTCGTTACGGCTAGGTGACTTGTTAATCTTACTGTAATGTTAGTTAGTTGGCTAGCTTTTCACACATTTAAGGTTTTACAAAGACAACAAGTTGAGGAGACAGTGGGAAGTAGCTAGAAGGAAATTTTCCCGACTCATATACAAAATCCCGACTATACTCATACACAGTTTGCCATTAAATGATGATTTGTTTATATTTTTATTTCCTTTTCAGCCCGTTGCACCCAGGGCTAACGTTACGCAAGCCTCGAGGAAAGCTGAGGAGAGCCTGTCAGTTCACTGTTCTCACCATTTCCAAGAGACTGGAAAATATATAGCATTTTGTTATTATTATTATACCAATACTATATTATTATTGTACCAGTAACTATTTAATTTACTATTTTTATTATTGTCTATATTATTCTGCAATTGATATTACATTGTATTTGCGATTATTATTATTATATCAATACTATTATTATTATACCATTTGAGATTATATATTATTATATTATATTATTGTACTTATACTATTATATAAATGTTCTATTCATTACTATTTTATTTGCTGTAGGCTATAATTATTCACTATTCTCACTTAATATCATATTTACTATTTGCATTTGAACTGTAGTTGTACCATATCATATGTATTACCATAAAGGATCCATCAGTTATCTTTGTTGTTGTATGTTTTTGCAGTAACTATCTGTAATATATCAGTATCATTTTAGTGCTGTAAAAATACAGAAAGCAGCCTGTGTGATTTGTATTTGATGATTTGTTTAATTTTATCAATGGTGGTCAATTCTAAGCTCAAGAAAAGCTAAAATTGCGTTAAAGACAGAAAATCCCCTTTTCACAATAAGAAAACTTTATTTCATTTAATGTGAAAATTAAATTATATCCCAGTATGGGCGTCTTTACAATTCTTATGCAATAATAAAGCAGCCAAATACATGACAAGCCTGAACTTTGACTTTCTTATTAAAATAAATATTTTATATGTCTAACTATAGAGATCTTAAGTAACTAGAACTTTTTGTACACCACGTACATTATAAACCACTGAAATTGGTTGATAAATGTAAACGTTACTTTTGTTTTTATCCAGAAAAACCGCAGCTCGTCCGTTTACTTGTGTTTGTGAAGAGCGCAGTCTTGCCCCGCACAATATGGCGGACTCGTTGACGTATCGCAGCAACAGTCCAAAGCGGCCAATAGGGCGTCTAGTGTTTATTATATGTCTATGGTTAACATGATATATGTGTGTTAACGTCAACAAAGATTAACTAATGCTGAACAGAGGTGTTGTTCATGGTTAGTTAATGTTAAACAATGCATTAACTAATGTTAATTAACCTTATTGTAAAGTGTTACACAAGGATCAGTATCATGAGAAAAGTGGTATCAAGTTCTGTGTATAAAAAAAAAAAAAATTTAGAAATTAATTTTTTCATTTTTTTTATACAAAATTCTCAGAAACATCATCACCACCACCATCATCATCTGCTTCTTCTTTTTCATCAGTCAAAACTTCACCAAGCACAGTTGTTTCCAGAACTTCTACATCATGGGAGTCTTCAAACACATCAGCAGGTGATCTTGTGCTGAAATGCAAACATGATCAACGGGTGTAGCTTGTGAGGAGGTCTGACCCCCCCTAGCGGCTGAAATATATTACTAAACATAAAAATAAATTATTTTCCACCCTAAAATAAATATCGCATTTAATACATTTTAAGTAGCTAATATATGAAAATGAATAGCAATTATAACCTTATCAGTCTTGCATATTGAGTTAATCTGCATTTTGGTGGTTTGATATGGAATGCCACAGCTGCCGAAACAAGAAATAAATAAATACATAAAGAAATGTTAAAAAGAAATGTAAAATAAATAAACAAACAAATAAACAAAAGAAATGTAAAAAATAATAAAGAAATAAGTGTGTATTTCCTTATTTATGTTTAACTGTATTTTCCCACATTTATTTATTTATTTGTAATTTATTTAGTTATAAATGCATTTATTTATTTCCACTTTTATTTATATCCACACTTATTTATTGATATATGTTTTTATGTATACATTTATTTCCACATTTATTTATACATGTCTTTGACCGTATGGTAATGAGGGGAGCGTGTTTTACTTCAGACATAGCAATTAATCTTAGAGTGGCGAGGGTGAAGCTTTGAGGCCACAGTGACACTTGAGGTGCGACCAAACTAAATGCAAGAGGTTTGTGGACATGCCTTTGCAAGTTACACAGGGAAAGAACTTAGTGTGTACCAGTGATGGGAATAATGGCATTATAAATAAACGGCGTTACTAACGCCATTACTTTTTTCAATAATGAGTAATCAAACGAATTACTTTTTCTCCCGTTACAACGCCATTACCGTTACTGACAAAAAAAAAAAAAAAAATGCCACATTACTCGGCCTATAATTGAGCTCACTTAGTTGACTAATCACATTTATATTAATTTAATTTCTTAAATACTGGAGAGAATAAACCATAATAATGAGCGTTTACATAATAGGCTATATAGCACTCAAGCGCACGCATAATTGCCATAAAGAACCGGCAAAAGTAATGATTATGAATGTGACAAAAACAGCAAGGAGACATTTTAATTGTTTATTAATAAATTAATGTTTTCTGAATCAGTGTCGGCTGCAAATATGAAGATGACATTGCTGACTCTCATCATCTGCTCATAGTGGACGCGCCTAGAGAGAGAATGCACATTTGATTCAGATTAGGCTACATAATCAGAGTAGCCTATTTCTTTTAGTTTTTAATTACTTCATTTTTGTTAAAGTAGATATTTCAAGCTTTCTATAGATATATTTCTCATGTCTGTGAGGCAAGCAGCCTCTGAGTTTCGGTTCATTTATCTATAAGACGCGCCTCCATGTCATGATTATATTGTCTGCTATATTTGCTTCTTTTTTATTAAATCCAGGCAACTGGTTGATGAAACATTGATTAAAAATACGATACAATTTTTACGAAACGAAATTCACTTTAAAGAAAGGCTTTCTACAAAACAAAACTTAATGAAGTGGTCAAAATCATGTCTGACCCACTCCACGTCTCCCAATATATTACGCATCTTATGATGCATCTTACTCATGCTGTTCACTTTTCATAATCAAATAAATGAATTTAAAATATAACATAGGACTGTTTAAACATAAATATGAAACTATGTTTTCTTTAATGGCTACCAACAGAGAAATTTCATGTCATGAGCAAGAGCGGATCATGAGTCACGAGTCGGATCAAGAATAATTTATTCTTAGACTTATATTTAATATTGGGGGCATTCAATTTATTTGGCATATTTTTATTTTTATTTATTTTTTTAAAAAGTAACGCAATAGTTACTTTCCCTGGTAATTAGTTACTTTTATAATGATGTAACTCAGTTACTAACTCCGTTACTATTTGTGAGAAGTAACTAGTAACTATAACTAATTACTTTTTTAAAGTAACATGCCCAACACTGGTGTGTACTCACACTACACAGCAAAATCCCTAGAGTTAAATCAACTCTGCTCAGAGTACATATGTTCCCTCTCTATATAGTGTTAAAGTAACACTAAAGCAGAGTTAAAGTTAATTAGATAATTAAGTGATTAATTAAGTGATGATTGAGCATTAGTGATGAACACCTGCTGTTAACAAGCAAAATCACTGAAGAGAAACAGGAACTACAACTGACTTCCAGCCACAGCCTAAGGGTGTACTCACAATAGGTGTTCTGAACCGTGACCGAGCTCGTTTGACCCTCAAAGCCCGGTTCGTTTGACAAGTGTGAGTGTTCCGTTCCATGCTCTGCCGTGGTTCGTTTAGCCAGCCCTGGCCCGCTTGGAAGAGGTGGGCCAGAGCACATTTCAGATGGGCTCGAGCGCGGTTTGCATGCAGTGTGAGAGCTAACCATGCCAGAGCATGGAACAGCTACTACTTTTGTGTGCGCTACTGTAATCATTACGACGAAAAACATCTTTATTACTACTCTGATAGTGCACTTATCAATTCATGTAATTAATTTGAGTGTATTTGGGTTTATAACGGGTCTGATTCTCACCTCATTGATGAACAGAAATTGTAGTTTGCGAGTAAAGCTGCAAATTCCACCATTAACGTCAGCTGCTGTAATAATCCTCTGATAAGTGCAAGTGAAAATCGATGTGCAGCATAAATGATATGTTAGGCAGTATCTGTGCATTTCTTCCTGTTTTCTTCCATTCAAAAAGTTGCATCGTATATGACGTAAGCTTGCTCCGGCCTGGAACATTAGTTGCAGTGTGAGTGCAGGCCAGCAGGGGAGGGGGGACAATCGCACTCGGGCTCGGTTCAAGGCAACCGTGCCTAGTGTGAGTACACCCTAAGATGAGCTCAGCTGAAGATAAAAGACATTAAATCTCTCAAGATCTGATTTAACTCTGGGGATTTTGCTGTGTAGGCGCTCTGAACGGTGCCTGAGCGCGTTTGACCCCCAAAGCATAGTTCGTTTTACAAGTGTGCTTGCTCCGTTCCGTGCCCGAGCGTGGTTCGTTTAGCCGTCCCTGGCCCGCTTGGAAGAGGTACAGAGGATGGTTCGGTTGGGCTCGAGTGCAGTTGGCATGCAGTGTGAGCACTAACCGTGCAGGAGAATGGAACAGCTACTACTTTTGTGTGCGCTATTGTCATCATTATGACGGCAAACATCTGTATTACTACTTTGATAGTACACTTTTCAATTCATGTACTAAATTCGAGTGTATTTGGGTTTATAACGGGTCTGGTTTTCTACTTATTGATGAACAGGAACTGTAGTTTGTGAGTAAAGCTCCAAAATTCCTCCATTAATATGAAGGTAAAACAGTAGCAAAACCTGAGAGGTTGCTGATTTGAATGTGAGAACTTGTCGTATTAATATTTGTATTTGTAAATTGAAATTTACACTCACAGCCCTGAAGTGAAAAGCTGAATGTTTCGATTTGCACACACAGACAACAATCAAAACACCCGTGTTACGAAGTTGTAGTTGCAGATTAATAGTTACAAATGTGTAAAATGGGGGGGGGGGGGGGGGGTGAAGCCGTTTTATTGGTCGATTGCTGACCAATGAACAACGCCAGTGTACGCACTGTTTGTATACCATGAAAGGGCGTTATTTTTATTTAATTAATTAATTTTTTTTTTACAACATTTTAAATTGATTATTAAAATCTTTCTGCGTTAACTCATTACATATTAAGAGAGCAAGAGAGAATGAAATGTGTGTATCTGCGTGCATGGTGGGCATGGGGGATATGGGTGAAAAGAAATCTGATTGGATATGACGTTACAGATGGTTAATGTTTAAAAAAACAGGCTCAAAATGAGTAAACACTCAATAAAACAGCTAAATTCATCTGAAACATTTGCAAAAATGCCTAAAGCCATTGAGTAGGGATGGAAAAATGAAGCCTCTTAAATGTTTGAAGCTTTTCTCTAAACGCTTTGGGAAAGGTTTCAAAGCATCAAAAGTGTCGAAACAGTGCCATCCTGTGGCAGGTAAAATTTACAGCAGCCATAAACCTGAGATCACAGCTCCGTTGTTTTATCCATTAAACACAAATAAAAGCCTGACGACTCTAAATGTGTTTATTTCAGTAATATAATTCACATCTTAAAGTTTGGAAATAAATGAAATGGATCAACAAAAAGAATAATTATAATAATTACTAATATTACATAGCCTACTGAGTTGTTTGATGCAAGTAAATTGTGCTGTTATTTTTGTCATGATTGAACACAGGAAGCAGATGCAAGTAACGCCGTTTATTTAACAACAAGCAGAGAGAGTACAGTCAATGAAATGTGCAGGCTTCGGTTGGCGCAGGGACTGAGATGATCGGTTGGTGAAGCGAGGTGGTGACGTGAAGAGTGGCGATGAGATGATTCCAGGATCCAGACGTGAGACGAGACACGATGACAATCAACCTGGGACTGACGACGAACAACAGGGACTCCAGTCAGGAACAGACGAGACAACCACGAACAGGACACCAAACAACGATCTGACAATGGAGATGAGAATGAGGTGAGTATTTAAGGGGTGAGTGAATGAGCAGCAGGTGGAGATGGTGATGAGTGGCAGCTGGATCCACTGATGATCCACGTGGCCTGGACACACCCACAAACACACTCGCACGCATACATACACAAACACACCCACTGCTGTCACAACACAGAGCACGCGACAAGAAGGAAACAATGCATCTGCGAACCGTGACAGTACCCCTCCTCCTAGGAACGCCTCCTGCCGTTCCCCGACTCCCTTACCTGTCGATTGTAATCATCGATAAGGGTGTGATCCAGAATGTCTCGGGCAGGAACCCAACTCCTCTCCTCCGGACCGTAACCTTCCCAGTCCACCAAGTACTGAAATCCGCGTCCCCTCCGCCTAGAGTCCAGAATACGATTTACCGAATAAGATGGTTCCCCATCTACGAGACGCGGCGGTGGGGGAACCGGGGCTGGCGGATTAATCTCAGAACGAAAAACAGGTTTAATTTTGGAAACATGGAAGACGGAATGAACCCTCCTGTACACTGGAGGGAGTTTGAGGCGGACTGCCACCGGACTAATGATCTTGGTGACAGTGAACGGACCAATAAATTTAGGAGCAAGCTTATTAGAAACGGATCGGAGAGGAATGTCCTTAGTAGAAAGCCACACTTTTTGACCAACAACGTAAACGGGAGGCCTTGACCAGTGGCGATCGGCCTTGGCCTTGGTGCGTTCCCTCATTTGGAGGAGAGTCTCCCGGGCTCTCGTCCAAGTTCGGTGGCACCTCTGGACAAAGGCGTGGACAGAGGGGACCGCGACCTCGGATTCCAGACTGGGAAAAATAGGTGGCTGGTAACCTACACTACATTCAAAAGGAGACAGGCCCGTGGACGACACTGGTAAAGTATTGTGTGCGTACTCCACCATTGAGAGTTGCTGACTCCAAGAGGAAGGATTCTTAGAAACCATACATCGCAACGTTCACTCCAAATCCTGATTGGCTCTCTCAGTCTGACCATTGCTCTGGGGGTGAAACCCTGAGGACAGACTAATGGTCGCCCCCAGCAATCTACAAAATTCCTGCCAAAATTTGGAAACAAATTGGGGACCCCTGTCAGAGACCACGTCTACCAGGAGGCCATGAATCCGAAAGACGTGATCAATGACCGTAACCGCTGTCTCCTTGGCTGAAGGTAATTTGGGCAAGGGGATGAAATGAGCCGCCTTCGAGAACCGGTCCACAACGGTCAAAACAACCGTGTTCCCTTGGGAGGGTGGGAGGGCGGTAACAAAATCTAGCGAGATATGGGACCAGGGTTTCGAAGGGACTGACAGCGGTTGAAGTAACCCATCCGGGGCATGATTGGAAGTCTTACCAACGGCGCAGACTGAGCAAGCCAAGACAAAATCGCGAACGTCACGAGCCATGAGAGGCCACCAGAATCGTTGCTTGACTAAAAACTTAGTTCGACTGACTCCTGGATGACATGCTACGTTGGAACAATGACCCCACTGAATGACCATGGACCGTAATCCCTCCGGCACAAATAAGCGGTTCGGTGGACACTCGAGCGGAGGCGTTACCCCTTCTAGAGCCGACTTGACTCTCGATTCGACCTCCCATGTGAGTGTGGAGACCACTAATGTCTCGGGAAAAATGCACTCGGGAGTAGACGGGCGTTCGGAACGGTCAAAAATACGGGACAAGGAGTCGGGTTTGATGTTTTTGGAACCTGGGCGGTACGAGAGACTAAAATCAAAACGTCCGAAAAAAAGTGCCCACCGAGCCTGCCTGGAGTTCAATCTTTTAGCAGTTCTAATGTATTCTAGGTTCTTGTGGTCGGTCCAGACGATAAAGGGTACCCCAGAACCCTCTAACCAGTGGCGCCATTCCTCCAAGGCCAACTTGACTGCCAGCAACTCCCTATTACCAATGTCGTAGTTACTTTCGGCGGGAGATAAGCGATGTGAAAAAAACGCGCATGGGTGCATCTTATCGTCTGCAGGAGAACGCTGGGACAACACTGCACCTACCCCCACCTCTGATGCTTTGACCTCCACCACAAACTGCCGTGATGGATCAGGGGCAACGATAATGGGGGCCGAAACAAAGCGAGCCTTTAGTTTGGCAAACGCAGCCTCAGCTGCGTCTGACCACCTGAACGTAGTTTTGGGGGAGGTCAAGGCAATCAGAGGCGAGGCTAGTTGGCTGAAGTTGCGAATGAAACGCCGGTAAAAATTGGCGAACCCCAGAAACCTCTGTAGGGCCTTACGGGAATCTAAATTTGGCCAATCCACCACAGCCTTAACCTTCTCAGGATCCATGTGCACTCCCTCGGTCGACACGATGTACCCTAGGAAAGGAACAGACTGTGCATGAAAAACGCATTTCTCTGCCTTGACAAAAAGCCCATTCACTAGCAACCTCTGAAGCACTCGTCGAACGTGCTGTACATGCTCCTGGAGAGATGAGGAAAAAATCAATATGTCGTCCAGGTAGACATATATGAACTGATCGACCATATCTCTCAGCACGTCATTGACGAGTGCCTGGAAGACCGCTGGGGTGTTGGAAAGCCCAAACGGCATAACCAAGTATTCAAAGTGCCCCCTAGGGGTGTTAAAAGCAGTCTTCCATTCATCACCCTCCCTGATGATAAGCATTTCTTAAATCCAACCTTGTGAAGACGGACGCTCCCTGCAACCTCTCGAAGGCTGAAGACATTAACGGCAAAGGATAGGTATTCTTTACCGTAATGTTGTTCAACCCCCGGTAATCAATACAAGGTCACAGGGAACCATCCTTCTTCCCCACAAAAAAGAACCCCGCCCCCACTGGAGAAGAGGAATGGCGAATGAACCCGGCTGCTAGTGAATCAGAAATATATTTCTCCATAGCCTCTCTTTCGGGAACCGAAAGTGAATATAACTTGCCTTGCGGAGACTTCCCTGGCAATAAGTCTATGGCACAGTCGTAGGGACGATGCGGAGGAAGAGAAGCAGCCCTAGACTTACTGAACACCTCCTTCAGGTCCTAGTACTCGACAGGCACGTTAGACAGATCCACTGCTTCCTCTTGTAAGACAGAACCAGAAACAAACGAACAGGCAGAGACAAGACAAGACTTATGACACTCCTCGCTCCAGGCCACGATGGAGTTCTGGATCCAGTCTACCCGGGGGTTGTGTCTGGTGAACCAAGGATGACCAAGGACGACAGGGGTGTGTGGGGAATCAAAAATAAAAAATGTAGTCAGTTCAGAGTGGTTTCCAGCGATGATCAGGGTGATATCTTCTGTGATGTGGGATATGGTAGGAAGGCTTTGTCCGTTGAGTGCGTGCACAGCGATTCTGTTGGTGAGTGGTTTGAAAGGAATGTGAAGCTTAGTGGCGAAAGATTGATCCATGAAGTTACCTTCTGCGCCAGAATCCAGAAGTGCACTGCAGTTGTGGAGGTGATGCGACCATCCCAGTCTCACCGGGAGGAGGGTGGATGTGGTTGAGGACTTTCCAGCGGAGATCCCACCCGACAGTAGCCTCAAACTTACTGTCGGGCTTGCCCCTTTTAACGGACAACTGTAAGCGAAATGTCCAGCCCTACCACAATACAGACAAAGTCCTTGGGACCTCCGCCTCTCCCGCTCCTACCGGGACAGCCGAGCTCGACCCACCTGCATGGGCTCATGATCTTGAATGGGACTGACCATGTCCCCGCTGCTGGACCTCATAGTCTCCTCACTCGTGTAGGCAGGACTCCTCCGCTCGGCCCTGGTCAGCCGAGCATCCACCCGGAGCGCCAGGTTGACTAGACCGTTGAACGTAGTGGGGAGGTCCAGCGCGTAGATCTCCCTTTGAACACGGTCAGCCAGCCCATGCAGGAACATGTCCCACTGCGCCTCCTCGTTCCAGTGACACTCTGCCGCCAATGTACGAAATTCGATGGAATAATCAGACACCGACTTCTCTCCTTGGTGTAGTTCCGCCAACTGCCTGGCGGCTTCTCTCCCCGTGACCGACCGGTCGAACACCCTCTTCATCTCTGCGGAGAGTGACTGGAACGAGGTGCAGCATGGGTCTTGGTTCTCCCACACCGCCGTCCCCCAGAGCGACGCCTTCCCCGTCAAGAGCGTCAGTACGAAAGCCACCCTGCTTTGTTCAGTGCTGAAAGTGCGGGGCTGCAGAGCAAAATGCATAGTACAACGCGTCAGAAAAGCTCTACAAAAACCTGGTTCACCTGAATAGGCTTCGGGGACCGGAAGTCGAGGTTCCGACGTGGCGGCACTCTCTGGTGTGGGTGGGAGGACGGTCGGTGTGGGTGGCGCAGCGGGACCACGAAGCAGCTTGACTTGCTGGGTGAGCTTGCTTACCTGCGCCACTAAAGCCTGCACGGCTCTTCCCGTCTCGTTGAGATTTCTCTCCTGTGACTCCATTCGACGAATGCTGCTGTTGACAAAATCCTCCAGGGACGTCTGCTGTGTACCTGCTGCTTCCGTTCCTTGGTCAGATCGTTCTGTCATGATTGAACACAGGAAGCAGATGCAAGTAATGCTGTTTATTTAACAACAAGCAGAGAGAGTACAGTCAATGAAATGTGCAGGCTTCGGTTGGCGCAGGGACTGAGATGATCGGTTGGTGAAGCGAGGTGGTGACGTGAAGAGTGGCGATGAGATGTTTCCAGGATCCAGACGTGAGACGAGACACGATGACAATCAACCTGGGACTGACGACGAACAACAGGGACTCCGGTCAGGAACAGACGAGACAACCACGAACAGGACACCAAACAACGATCTGACAATGGAGATGAGAATGAGGTGAGTATTTAAGGGGTGAGTGAATGAGCAGCAGGTGGAGATGGTGATGAGTGGCAGCTGGATCCACTGATGATCCACGTGGCCTGGACACACCCACAAACACACTCGCACGCATACATACACAAACACACCCACTGCTGTCTCAACACAGAGCATGCGACAAGAAGGAAACAATGCATCTGCGAACCGTGACAATTTTATTATAGCCTATATGACAGAACATATGATGATTTAATATAGGCTACAGGTTTATATATTTAAAATGTTTAGTAAATGGACTTATAGGCTAATGGTCTGGGCTCAAACATTCTGGCACGCAAAGTGTAGAATTCACGTGACTGGAAACAATGTAAGGCTTTGTTTTTCATTAATCACGTTTCTCTGAAAACAACATGCACATTTTGGGACAAAGCTGCTCAGAGACCATGTGGGGGGGGCTAGTTCTGTGCCCTGAGATAAAAATCCCTGTTTTCATTAAAATATCATTAGTTTTATATTACAGTAAAAGAGTAGTAAAGTCGTTTATTGGTTGGAGTCAGCCAATGAAATGGGACGTTTTTGTACGCGATGACGTCACTACATAGAGCAGATTGCGCCGTTTTGGTGGTCCATGTAGCAGCCACCTAATAAATGACTTTACTACTTTTTTACTGTGATATAAAAAACCTGTTAAAACTAATGATGTTTTAATGAAAATATTGTCTCATACATATGCAAATATTTATTACCACATGCCAAGTCGCTCTGGATGGCGTTGTTCATTGGTCAAGCATCGACCAATAAAACGGCTTCACCCCCCACCCCCGTTCTGCTCTCTCACTTCTGCTTTCAAGTGCTCAAGTCAGTTTTGCAACAGGATTATCGCAAAAAGAGCAGCAAAAGTCAAAGCGCCAGGAATTGAACTTGTACTGCCAGATCTGAGAGGTTGTAAGCGCCGACTTGAAGCTGTACAGCAAAACTGAAGTAAAGTGCAAAAGTAAATATGTCTCACACATTTGTGTCTGTCATTTTGTTAATGTGAATGCCATTTTGTAACTTTTAATCTGCAACTACAACTTCGTAACACGGGTGTTTTGATTGTTGTCTGTGTGTGCAAATCGAAACATTCAGCTTTTCACATCAGGGCTGTGAGTGAGTGCAAATTTCAATTTACAAATACAAATATGAATACGACAAGTTCTCACATTCAAAACAGCAACCTCTCGGGTTTTGCTACTGTTTTACTTTCATACATTAAAGTCAGCTGCCTTCATAGTTCATAATAATCCTCTGATACCTGCAATTGAAAATCGCTGCGTGGCATAAATTATAAATCTGTGCATTTCTTCCTGTTTTCGTTCATACAAAGAGTTGCATCGTATAATCTTTATAATCTTTATTTTTTAATCTTGTGCTGTAAGCGCGGGATTCTCGTGAACAGCTTGGCGTACTGCGGTGTCTCTACTACTGAAAATGTATGTAAGAGGACGGGGAGGATTGACTAATCAGACTGTGACCTCAAAGGTTCACCCTTGCCACTCTGAGCTCGATAGCTATGTCTGAGGTAAAACACGCCCCCCTCATTTCCATATGGACAAAGAAATGTATAAATAAATGAAAAAATAAACCAATGTGAAAAAGGTATAAAATATATAAACACCTTATATATTTATTTATGTATTTACTTATTTCTTATTTCGACAGCTTTGGCATTCCAAAGTGGAAAACTTGTTGATTTAAGTGAAGAATATGCCATTTTTACATACTTGCTGTTACATATGGTTCAAAAAAATCTATTTATGACTGGTACATTCAGTTATATAGAAGAGCAACTGATGTGCACACGTGCAAGACAAGATTTAAATTGTTCGCATGAATGTACAATGTACCTAGAATGTATCTAGAAATCAGTTTGACTTTTTATTATTACTGTTCAAAAGGCTTCTTGAACTTTCTTCATGTGATCAATCAACATTTGCAATGTCACCATCACTTGCATTATGTGCTGTGCAGACTGCGAACTCTTTTCATGAGTAATCCGCTTCATCACACGTTTGTCTGCAGCATCCCGAAATTACTGATGTAATATACAGTAGTTGTGCCGTGCATGCATAATAAGTAAGTGTATTTGGTTGTTCTTTATTTAAATCTGCCGATTGTTCTTATGCCACGAGTGAAACACATAGCACCATATGTACATTTATGATTACGGCATTATATAGTTTATTTGTCCCTGTTAGGCTTTCATTTTCATTATAGCCGATGCAATTAATGTAAATTATTTATCATGACAGATATTAATGTTTTAACAAGTTATTTCGCGAGTAATAAATTCCTGTTTACCATATCATATAAATGTGCCTCAGTCGCAAAGTGTGGTAATGCCGCCATTTTGTGGGCAGTCATAGAATGACTGATCTAATTATTTACACATGGATCACAAAAGGATCACACCTTTTAAATTTAAAGTGCATTACAAGGCCTTAAAACAGAGAATGCTGTCATGAAATGAGAGATCCTAGCTACAAACGAGATTCAATGTTCCTCCTCATGCTCGGCCTCATCCATATGCTGAACCCATCCACTGTATTGAGGAGTTCAGAGACAACTATTATCTATACTTGGGTGTCAAAGAGTCCTATCCTACACGACGATCTAAGGACGTACCCAGATCTGCAGTGCCTTGCTTCCAGGAGAGAAACTACAAAGGACCTAAACCATCTATACCTTCCATGACTACATCAGATCCAAGAGAGTTTTCAAGGTTGTGCATGGCATTAGAGAACCTCCTCCCTGACCAAGCCACAGAACATTTCAAGTATCAGATCCTTATAAATCATCTACAATCAGCCTGTGGGTCGCATGTGTCATGACTTCAAAGTAGACTCCCTCATGAGTTGAGAACTAGCTTCAAGAGATACATACACTCAATGAGGGTAGCTCCAAGAGGACAGGTCTCCCAACGGAACCCAGAAGTAAGAAAAGGCAGGACTGCCGTAACTCAAGGGCTTTTAGGAAACCAACTTGCATCTTGCTGGGCACAGAGAAATCCATGACTGGGAGTGAAATCCAAGCAACCGCTCAAGTGGTAACATCTAAATCTGCCAGATTCAAAGGGAGATTGCGTACATATCCCCTATTGTGACAATGCCAATCACTTCTTAAATGGGTGTGCCAATTTCAAAGAGCTCACTAAAGAACAGAAGGAATCTTGGATCCATAAGAACAATCAGTGTTGGTGCTCAGACAGAGTCATCATGCCTCAAAATGCAACCTGAAAGCCCCCTGTAAGACGAGCCATAGGAAACGCCTCTGTATACTGCATTATGTAAATAGACGGACTGTAGATAGCAAAACTGAAATGGACACTAATGACAACTCCTGTCTGGTTAATACCACCAAGAACACCCTGTATATAGATCGCTCTATCTACAGTCACAAGGTTCTTCTAAAGGTGAGCAAAGTCATCACTAACTGGGACAAATCTATTGAGGCATATACTATACTGTATTAGCTGATGGGGTGGAGAGGACCATACTGCTCCACACAGCAGCACAGCAGTTAAATATGAAGGGACACTCACCAATGCCTCTTTACTGCCATCTCCCCCAATGCTGATCTGTTTGACCAAGTGGCAAAACTATGGCAAATGGATGTAATTCCATACAACAGAGAGGAAGTAATGATGCAGTCAAAACTTGATCAAGAGGCCATCAGACTTTTACAAGACAAAATTTTGCAGGTTAACGTGGATGGTGTCATTCGGTATGCGACACCAGAAGCGTTGAGTGAAAGCTGATGAAGAACCCTGATCAGGCCTGTGCTTACAAAACATCTTGGGTTACAGATGTAACCCTGGTTCCCTGAGTAAGGGAACGAGACGCTGAGTAAGTGGGTGGTCGAGGCCATCTCACTTGCATATAAAGCGGCCGGACAGCCTTCTCCATTTAACGTCCGTGCTCATTCCACAAGGGGTATGGCGGCATCAAGAGCTCTGATGTCTGGCGTCTCTATGAGTGACGTTTGTGATACAGCTGGATGGTCAAGCCAGCATACTTTTATCAGATATTATAACCTTGATGTGGGCTCCACTCCACTCTGGTGTCGCATACCACTTCCGGATGGAGTCTCCACTCCCCGGGCCTCGGCCCCTGCCTCGACAGGGCGTCTGCCCCCACATTCTGACTCCCGGGGATATAAGCTGCCTTCAGTGAGCGCAGCTTCCCCTGAGACCACAGGAGGATCCGACGGGCCAAGTAATTTAGTTGGCGAGACCGTAGACCCCCCTGATGGTTTATATAGGAGACCACTGACATGTTGTCTGTGCGGACCAGCACATGGTGGTCTCTCAGGTCCGGGAGAAAGTGTTTTAGTGCTAAAAACACCGCCATCAACTCCAGCCGATTTATGTGCCAAGAGAGTTGATGGTCCTCCCAAAGACCTTGAGCTGAGCGACCACTCATGATTGCTCCCCAGCCCGTGAGGGAAGCGTCTGTCGTAAGCATTGCGCGACGACCAGAGGCCCCCAACACAGGTCCCTGGGACAAGAACCAGGGGTCTTTCCACACTGTTAGAGCACGAAGGCATCGTTGTGTGACTTTGATCATACGGAAAGGATTTCCCCTCGGGGAAAACCCCCTGGTCCTGAGCCACCACTGTAGGGGTCTCATGTGCAAGAGGCCAAAAGGAATTATGTTGGACGCAGCTGCCATTAGACCCAACAGTTTCTGAAACTGTTTCACAGTGAGTGACTGGCCTAACCTCACCCCTTTTACGGCTGACAGAACAGAGCTGACACGGGCAGGAGTCAGACGTGCCCGCATTATTGTGGAATCCCACATAACACCTAGATAATTGGTGGTCTGAGCCGGAGTCAGCACACTCTTCTTGGCATTGAGCCTCAGCCCAAGCCTTTTCATGTGAGACAGAACAACATCTCGATGTTGAACTGCCTGTTGCTCTGAGCGAGCTAGAATCAACCAATCGTCGATGTAGTTCAGTATGCGGATGCCCTGGAGTCTCAAGGGAGCCAGGGCTGCATCCACGCACTTCGTGAATGTGCGGGGTGATAATGATAGGCCGAACGGAAGAACCTTGTACTGGTAAGCTTCGCCCCCGAAAGCAAACCTGAGGAACTTCCAATGAGAAGGATGGATGGACACATGAAAGTATGCATCTTTCAAGTCTATCGTCACAAACCAGTCCTCGGACCTGAACTATGAAGTAGCGGCTGTAAAAACCTGACAGCTTGCTGGGAGGAGGAACCCTTTCTATAGCTCCTTTTTGCAAAAGTGTCATAACTTCCTGTTCCATAACCAGAGACTGCTCGGGGGTCACCACTGTGGGAAGGACCCCGTTGAACCTGGGCGGGCGAGACCCGAACTGTATTCTGTAACCCTTTTCTATCATGAGCAGCACCCAATTTGATATATTCGGTAGAGTTTTCCATTCTTCTAGAAAATCTACTAAGGGAACCAGTCTCTCGAGACTGGCCTCTGGTGTTTTTTGAGCACTTGGCTCGGCGCTCTGAAACGGCACGCCGGCAGAGGTCAGCCGAATCAAGTGACGACCGACCTTCCTCGGAAGGTTGGTGGGGACCTGACGCACACTGGATGACAGATATGGCATGGTCCCCGGAGGGCGCTGGAGGGAAGCGGGTGTCAGATGTATTAACGCCAAGCTTCCTCCAGACGGGGGCCGCCCTCCTGGGTCCTGACCCACAGATATCAGGACCGCTTTTTAGAAGCGTTCCGCGCTACAATGACGGCCCACAGGTCCGTCTTGCCCTGGGAAGGCTTCTGTTGTGCGGCTCGCCCCTGTCCCCAGAATCTACGTGGGGGAGCACGGGCGGCCACACTCACTTTTTGTTGCGCTCTGTGGTGCGCTGAGGAGCTCGTTGCGGGCCGAGACTGCTCCCATTCAACAGTCTTGGCGGGGACTTTAGACCGGCAGGGGAGGAACCTCTGAAACGCCGCAGATTGTTTCTTGGTCTCCTGGAACCTCTCGACGACAGTTGTAACTGCGTCGCCGAAGAGGCCCGCAGGAGACAGCGGCGCATCCATAAGGGCAGCTTTGTCTCTGTCCCTTATGTCAGAGAGGTTCAGCCACAAGTGCCTCTCCGTGGCCACCAGGGCTGCCATAGAACGGCCCACTTCTTTAGCCGTCTCCTTAGTGGCACGGAGAGCCAGGTCTGTCGCCATGCGCAGTTCCTGGATGCACTCGAATGTGGCCTCCCCGCTGGTATCAATTTCCCCCAGCAGGTCGGCTTGGTAAGCCTGCAGCAGCGCCATGGTATGAAGACACGCTGCCGCCTGACCTGCCGCCGCATAAGCCTTGCCCACCAAGTTAGATGTAGTTTTAAGGGGCTTGGTGGGCAGCGTCGGTGCTTTTAGGGACGATGCCGACTCAGGCGAGAGATAGCCCGCGAGCGTCTCTTCAACCCGGGGCATCGCCGCATAACCATGCTGTTTCAGCCCCACGATGTTACTATAGACCGAAGTCTGGGGGCTGAAAACTCGATGTTGGACTGGTCTGTTCCAAGATCTAGACACCTCAGTGTGTAGATCTGGAAAGAACGGTAAGCACCGACGTTGGGGTAGTGCATGCGCGGGGAGAAAGCGTTCATCGAGCTTGCTTTTCTGTCTTACATCTCCCCGCTCTGCTTCTGGCCAGCTGATATTTAATTTGGCTACTGCTCTGGTCACTACCCCTAAGAGCTCCTCATGTGCGGGGGAAGAGGATGGCGGTCCCTCTTCCCCTGCGTCGACGCTCATCACATCAACATCCTCAGATGAAGATAGATGAAGCGCCAATGTCTCTCCCCGAGGGGAAGAAACCGCTGGGCGTGCTTCCACCACGGCAGGAGAGACACTGGGTCTGGCAGCTGAAGGGAGAGATAGGGCGGGGCCCGTCTCAACCCCCGCTACCAGATCCATCTGTGAACCCCACGAATGGAGCCTCCGCTCCGCCTCGGCAGCAGCGGGACCCGATCCGCGGGGAACACCGACCGAGGCACCCTCTTTATTATTAAAGAGTGCCCGGCGAGATCTCAACACTCTGAGGGTGAGCTTTTCACAATGCACGCAGACAGCTCCCTTGAGAGCTGACTGCGCGTGCTCAACCCCCAGGCAAACGACACACATATCGTGTGTATCCCCGTACAGGGAGAAGCACACTTCCTGAATCGCTTGCCTTCATCCGCCATTTTATATATTGTGTCTTATTATATATGTATATATGTATAGTGTTGTGTGATACTCTTGTCCTCAGACAAAGAGAGGTCGGACAAACAAACACTAAATAAGACGCACAAACAGCGATCTCAAATATATACGGGTGTTGCTGGAACTCTTGTCCTCAGACAAAGAGTGAACCAAAAACAATGGGCAGACAGACAACAATAAATAAGACACACGGGATAACATGGAGCGCTTGCTGAAGATAGCAGAAGCTGGTATTCTCTGCATCCGGGCATGCTTTATAGTTTCCTGGTCCGTGACGTCACTCTGACGTCTCGTTACACGATTGGTTGGATACAGGAGTGCTTCAATGACGATATCACGCAGAAGGTTCCCAATGCGTTTCACGCAGCGTCGATAGTTCCCACGAAAGGGAACTGAGATTGAGAGACTTAAGAAAGCTGGCTATGTGGAGAAACTGCAACCATGCGAGGCTGAGACATTACAAGAATCATGGTACATCCCTCACTATATGGTCATGCATAATGGCAAGAATCGTGTTGTTTACAACTGCTTATTCTATTATGAGGGCCAAAACTTGAACGAGTTGCTTCTTTCAGGTCCCACTTTCTGATACTTCCCTTTGGGACTCCCCTGCAGTCCCTGTTGTGCCACATTCTCCCTGCAAAAGCATGTGCTAGACCACAGTCAACCAGGAGATCAGGTGGGGGAAGTGATAGAGACATCCTTCTATGTTGACAATTGTCTACACAGTCTCACATCCACAGATGTCGCCAAAGACCTTGTTGATCAGCTCTGTGCCCTCCTAAATGAGGGAGGCTTTGAATTGGGATAGTGGGCCAGCAATTGCCCAACAGTGGTCGCTCACCTTCCCTCCGATTCAAGATCGAACAGCTGTGAGCTCTGGCTTAGTCAGGGACTGCAAGATACCAATAAATCTACCCTTGGACTGCTCTTGCATTGTCAGTCAGACACTTTGCACTACACAGGGAAGTGATTCAGAGTGAAAACACTGGTGCAGTGCCTATGGGATAAAAACCCAGAAGATCTGCTCAGCTTATGGAGTTCATGGGAGAAGGAACTTTGTGATCTGGAAAAACATCACTGCCAACATGCTATTCCAGTCCATACATGGATCACGTGTTACCCCCCGAAAGCAACAGTCTCCAAGGTCCTTGTCACAGAACTCACCATCCCCATCTGTTCCTTTACACTCTGGTCAGATTCTACAACTGTGCTTGCCTGGCTGTTGTCAAGTTTTTGTTGTTACAAGGTGTTTTGTGGGAACTCGTGTGGCGGAAATACAAGAGCTCACAGCATCTGTTACCTGGCATTATGATCCAAGGACAATCCTGCGGACAGCATCACAAGATAAAACGCTTGTGGGGTCATGGGGTTTCTCCCTCGGCCGAAATCACGTTCCAGGGGGGAAAAATGGGAACACATTTCACGGGCAATATCACGATCAGAGGGGCACGGGCCTCCTTCCTGATGGCCCTTTATCGCCTGACTTGGGAAACCGTACAAATTAAGTGATCAAGGCACTAATTTCAAGGGTGGAGAACGAGAGCTGAATTAATCCTTTGCTACCTTGCAACACAAGCTACAAGGTCACCTCACTTCCCAGCAAATCAAGTTTGTGTTCAATCCACCAGGAGCACCTCACTGGTGGATGCTGGGAGAGGGAGATCCGTTCAATCAAAACAGCTCTGCAAGTTACCATTGGAGCACAGACTGTGACAGTAGAAGTCCTGAGTCTTGACTGAAATTGAAGGGATTTTCTACTCAAAACCTCTTGGTTTCACCTCTTCAGATATCTCTGACATTGCGTTGAGCAGACATGCAGAATGAGAAATCTTTTCATAAGTTTAATGAGATTTTGGAGTCAAGGGTGAATTTTTCAAATTAGATGTCATTATACAGTTCTGAGTGACTGTCTGCAGGGGATTGAATCCACCTGAGTCAGTACCAAAATTTAAAACCTCAGTCACAATTATTATTATTTATTTATTTTTGTTAAAAGTTTGGCATATTGCATAAATTGTGCTTGACTGAAAAGCTTATAAGCTTATATTGAAATATTCTACATTCTAGCAATGATAAAACTGTGCTAGATGGTAAGTTTTGTGAAGGAGGGCCACTGGTAGGAGCGTTTGAGTTGTGTTTGTAATCACAACGATATAGTGGTTTTCAATTTGCATAACACTGACTGTAAAATATGTATTTTAGGTATGGGAATGACATATTTTGAGTTTTGATATTTGGTATATGGTCATTTGGGCTACTTTTTGGGCTAGTTTTGACTGGTCATTGTGCTAGTTTTGTTACGCAGATCTGGCAACCCTGAAATCCAGTATCATGGTCTGGCCAATCCTATTCCAAACGTCAATGATCTGATCTGATATGTAGCTCAAAGTGATCAGATTCTAACATTATTTCTCCTGTGTTTTCAGGCTCTTCTCTGATCATCCCTCTGGTTCTGGTTCTTCTGATCACAGCTGGACTCTTATTACTGTTTTTCTGTAAAAAGCGTCAGTCTCAAGGTAAAACTCATTCTTAACTTATTTAGATGCAGAAATTCACCATTTATACTGAGATTAAAACAGATTTCTTGATCTGTTTTCCCACTTTCTGTCACCACCTATAGGCTGAAACGAGACATGAGCAAAATACAGATATTTGATGATTGTGTGAAAGAATTTACAGTAGACATCAGTGTTGAATTGTGATATAATGTAATTAATTTAGGACGCTTGTTTTTGGCAGGTGGTGATTCGTCATCTCAGACTGGACCAAGAAAACATGAAGTGGTGAGTCCAGTCACTGTATAAAATGATATTAATGTCTAATGCCTTCCATTCTGAAGATCTTCAGAGCTGTAAATAATTTCTGTCTCTCCTCAGGTTTCTCACGCTGGTTGTGATTATGAGGAGATTAAAGACGCTCACAAACAATTACCCACAAACCCCTCTGATTCTAACTGCGTTTACGCTACAGTTCAGAAAGCCACTGGTGACTCTCAGTGCTGCATCACATCTGCTGAGGATCTGAATTACGCAGTGGTGAATTTCCACAAGAAATCTGACTGTCCTGACAGTGTCAGTAGCAGGAATAATCAGGATTACAGTGAATACGCTGCTGTCAATCATCTCACTGCTTGACCAACAACAGCAGAGAATATAAATGAGCTGAATGTTTTATCACCTTGTCTTTAGCATTAAGTTTGCGTGTTTGGTGTTTTTTGTTAGTCTTCAGTGATGCTCCTTTTCCTTATATTTTAGTCAGTCTTGTGAATCAGACTTTTGACTGTTGGCATGAAGTCTGATGAATGTTTAAATTACAGCGCAGTGTTTTGTTCTGCAGTCGACAATGAAAGAAATGATCAGAAGCTTTTGGTCAGAGTTTGATATAAATAAGTACTGAATGTTTCAGACAAAAGTGTCAAATTAAAGCAGAATATACAGCTGTGCTCTAATTTATAAAGCTAACAAACTTTAGCACATGTAGCAACTGTTGTTTTTTCTCTCAGTTCTCATTTTAACAGATAACCTGATAACTTAAAAAAAAACCCAGATGAGGTTGTGATATTGTTTGCAAATGTAATATGCATGAATTCTGGAAAGCTGAAATGCACATAAAAGCACAATGTCTGAGCTTTATGAGTGTCCGTTGTGAAGCCTGAGGTATTTTTAGCATTTGCTCTAAAAATGTTGACTCCCCACTGATGTAACTGTAATGTAACAGAGACTCGTTCGAGCTCAGGTTGAGATCCATATTTGGCAGAATAAGTGATTTATCTTTTTGGCCCGTTTGAGGTTTGGTTTTGGGCAGACCGATGAGGTAGAACTGGCCGTACTATTTAAGGACCCTTATTTTGGTGAGCGTGTAAGTGTCCGGCTGATTCTAGGTTCTCTTCTCCCTGGCATTTCCGTTCCCGTTATTGTTCGTGTTCAGGTATGTTGAGACTCTATGTTGCCACTACTGAGTGGCAAGTTTCAAGTTTGCTCTCAGGTAGTTTGGTATCCACATTAAATTTCTTGATCACTTGTGGTGGAGGTATTTTTTGTATTGTTCATAGTAACATATGTTAGCAGGTGTGTGAATGCTGGCCGGTAGACTGAGCCATGGCACCTGTTGTGAGTTCGGTAGATTTAGTTTAACGCTCTGATATTTTTATTAAAGGTAAAGGGGGAATGGAACATCACAATATTTAAGCCCTATCTCTAGCTGAAGATGCTGCATGTGACGCCACTGCTGTTTTGCTTACGGTCATTTCCTGTTTTTGTTTCTTTTGCTTGCAGGCGTTTCTGCTGCTTTGTTTAAGGCTTTGCTGTTTTGCTGGTCATTTGGGCTGGTAGCTATGAGCTTTATGTGCGCTAGCAGGGTTCCCGCGGCGTCTTAAAAAGTCTAAAATTCTGAACTTTAAATTTAAGGCCTTAAAATGTCTTAAAAACGGCCAGATTTTCATCTGAGGTCTTAATTTTCATTTAGTTAGGTCTATTTTTTTTTTTTACCCATTTCCAGAAACGCTGCCCGCCGAAAGATATTACAAAGTAGCTAGCAAAAAAGTAGTGAGTGGTAGTTCTTTCTGGGGGATACTGGTGTTGGTACGTACGCGGTGATAAAACTACAAATCCCGTGATAAATGCAATACCTGCCCGCGAAATACGTCTGCGTCTCCTCAGAGTTTGTTAAAGTTCGGCTACTTGTGGAAAATGGGAAAGTGTACTTTAAACGAGACATGACTAGATCACAGCGATTTCTGCTGTTGGTTACAAGAGGTACCCAGCTCCAGGTACGAGGCTCACTGCAAACTTTACAAAAAAAAAAAAAAAAAAAATTCAATTGGGGACTCTGGGTGTGAAGGTGCTGGAGTCACACGCCAGAGCGGAGAAACACAAGCTAGCCGCAAAATGCCTTCAGCGGACTCGGCCAATTAGCCTCACCACTGCCATCGTCCTCCTCAATGCCTGGTCCCTCCGGTCTCCAGCGCAATATCATCGCAGCTCCGTCGAATAACCTTCGGGGTACTTTTGGATCGACTGACACATCGAAAGCTGAGGTGCTTTGGATACTACACACGGTGACTAAACACTCATTTAATAGCAACAGTGAGATTAGCGATCTCTTCCAAGTGATGTTCCCTGATTCAGTAATCGCGAAGACGTTCTCATGGAATAAATGGAATTGTTAAGTCGAGGTACCTGAGCTCACAGTTCATGGGACAGTGTGGGACACACACACACACATCAGATAATCCATGTTAGATAGATAGATAGATAGATAGATACTCTAATTATCCCGAGGTAAGTATCCATCTATCTAACATGGATTATCTGGTGTGTGTGTGTGTGTGTGTGCGCTACATGGGTTGGAGTAGCCTGTTCAATCTCTATTAGGCTATTAATATGCTGTTTTGTAATGTAAATAAATATGAGATGAAATCTATTCTATTTGAGGGCAAGTTTGTTTTAGTCTGTTTTCATTTTGGGCATTTGGCACGTTGTTGGGTGTGGAAGGTTACCAATGTGATTGCTTTATCTGTAAATTAAATTAATGCTTTTTCAATGACTGAATTCATTGAAATAAAATGATTTTTTTCAGAATTTCTTTGATTTGAATATTTTTTGGTAATGTGTCGTGTAGGTCTTAAATTTAAATCTTTATGGACTTAAAATGTCTTAAAGGTCTTAAATTTGATTTACTGAAACCTATTTTTTATTTTGATTTGCTTTCAAGTATTAGTTTGTTTTTCTTTTGTTTATGCCAGATTTCTTTTTTTCTGCTGCTTGTTTTTTTTTTGCACTAATTTATTTTGTTGCTGTCTTTGTGTTATTCTTTGTTGCTATTTCTGATTTGGTTTTGATCTATTGCAGCTTTATTATAGTATGAATTTATTTTCTTTTTTTGCACTGTATTATACTGTTTTATTGTACAAGTTTTTGATTTTCACTTCATTTACTGTCCAGTTATTCTGGTACCACTCAGGTGCTCATCTGCTTTTCCTGAATGTGATTTCATCGGCGGTGCCTGAGTGCTATAGCCACATCACCACAGTGTCTGTAATGTCTACTTTGGTGGTTTTCTTTCTTTGATTATTCAGTATAATTTTTCTTTTGTGTAGTTCGATTAATGTGGTTTTCTTTCTCTCCAGGAGTCAGTGAGGACTGGAATGGGAATGGGGAAGGCTAGCTGCTTTTCATTCGGTGGTGTGTGCTTCAGTGTGCTGACACAGCTTCCTCATGGTGTGTGTACGTGGTGTCTGATTTGGTGTGAATTTAGGTGGGTTCAGATGACCTCCGGAGTTGCAGCCGGCCTGCCCTGTTCCCGCTAAGCCTGGCTCTGGATAGTTTTTTTTTTTTTCTTTTTTCTATAATTTGGAATGTGCTTCACAGGAGAGAGAATCCACGATAACAAGTTTAATTCATGATGATGCTTTTATAATAAAGTGTATTTTTTTTGTATTGCTACTCACGTCTCTTTACATCTTATTTCTTTGCCTTCAATTGGTAAAACTTACCTCTGTGTCTTTATTGCTCTATAAATAAAAATGAAAAATAAAATTTACTTATTGGGAGTATCTGGCGCTCCACCAAGGTGGTGTAGTCGGATTAAATTAATTGTGATTTGCATTTCCCTCCACTTGTTAATGCCACACATATGCAACTTTATTAGTGAAGACAACAGAATCAAACAGACAGGCAAGGATTGTGTCATGACCACCAGTGAGAGTTCCCATCATTGCCACCAGAGGACACTCCACCCTGGACTACACACATCATTTGGACTCCATTTCCCATCTACCCTCATACCTTGGACTGATCACCCTGCACCTGCTACCCATTATACAATCACTCACTCACTCACTCACACACACATAAAAGACACTTGCACCCACACCTCTATGCGAAGTCTTGTTTAGCACCGTCTGACATTTCTGAGCATTTCCCCCGGATTCTGTATTCTTGTGTTTGACCTTGGACTGTTACTCATTTCTGATTCTCTGCTGCCTGCCTTGACCCCTTGCCTGTTCCTGGATTGTGCATGTTTTCTGCCTGCCCCGATCTCTGCCTGCCTTTGGACTCTGATTGTTTGCTGCCTGCCCCGATCTCTGCCTGTCACTGTCTCTACCACTGGCTCATCCTTGCTATTATTGTCTGTGAACTTGATTCAGTAAAAGCTGCAGATGGATCCTCACTCCATTGACCCAATCCTTACAGACTGACAACAAGCAAAAGACATCAATAATTTACAACTTGTATGTGCAAAATCTAGAACTATATGAATGTGCAGCATTTTGTACAAATAGAGACATACACCGATCAGGCATAACATTATGAGCATTATGAGAAGTGAATAGCACTGATTATCTCTTCATCACGGCACCTGTTAGTGGGTGGATATATGAGGCAACAAGGGAACATTTTGTCCTCAAAGTTGATGTGTTAGAAGCAGGAAAAATGGGCAAGGATTTGAGTGAGTTTGACAAGGACCAAATTGTGATGGCTAGACGACTGGGTCAGAGCATCTCCAAAACTGCAGCTCTTGTGGGGTGTTCCTGGCCTGCAGTGCTCAGTATCTATCAAAAGTGCTCCAAGGAAGGAACAGTGGTGAACCGGAGACAGGGTCATGGGCGGTCAAGGCTCATTGATGCACGTGGGGAGCGAAGGCTTGTCCGATCCAACAGACGAGCTACTGTAGCTCAAATTGCTCAAGAAGTTAATGCTGGTTCTGATAGAAAGGTGTCAGAATACACAGTGCATCAGTTTGTTGCGTATGGAGCTGCAGACCAGTCAGGGTGACCATGCTGACCCCTGTCCACCACCGAAAGAGCCAACAGTAACACGTGAGCATCAGAACTGGACCACGGAGCAATGGAAGAAGGTGGCCTGGTCTGATGAATCACATTTTCTTTTACATCACGTGGATGGCCGGGTGCGTGTGCGTCTCTTACCTGGGGAACACATGGCACCAGGATGCACTATGGGAAGAAGACAAGCCGGCGGAGGCAGTGTGATGCTTTGGGCAATGTTCTGCTGGGAAACCTTGGGTCCTGCCATCCATGTGGATGTTACTTTGACACGTACCACCTACCTAAGCATTGCTGCAGATCGTGTACACCTTTTCATGGAAACGGTATTCCCTGGTGGCTGTGGCCTCTTTCAGCAGGATAATGCTCCTTCCACAAAGCAAAAATGGTTCAGGAATGGTTTGAGGAGCACAACAACGAGTTTAAGGTGTTGACTTGGCCTCCAAATTCCCCAGATCTCAATCCAATTGAGCATCTGTGGGATGTGCTGAACAAACAAGTCAGATCCATGGAGGCTCCACCTCGCAGTTTATTGGACTTACAGGAACTTACAGGACTTTATGGATCCCTTGACACACATGCATTCATTGACTTGAAGAAGACTTACTTGGCTAGTTGTGGTCATATGCTTTCCATCTCCAAGAGAAGAATATGCTGGCAGGAACACCATCCTGAAATGATGCTCAAACCACCCTTGTACTGGAGCTGAATGGTGAAAGTGGAAATTGTCCCACAACTACACAATTTCACTCAGTTTGCTCCTGATCACTCTGTGGAAAGTTGATTTCATTGAGGGAGTTTAAACAATTTAGAAGCCTTTCTGTGTTTTGCGACCCCAAGACAGCGTTGTGTGCCACACTATCAGTGGATTGGAGCACTTGTCGTCCAGGACATTGACTGTGGCACAATGTTTTTATTGGGATGAACTCTCTGTCCAGCTTCTCTCAAGGAAAAACCATAATTTATGACATGGGCAATTAGGTTGGCTCTGATTTCATTTGAAACTTGTCTGTACCCTTTTCTTCTAACTCTCCTCCCTCTTACACCTTGCTCTTTCCCTTTGTCCATGTCTTTTTATATGTTCTTCTCTTGCTCTTTCCACTAATACCATTGCCTTCCACTCTACCATATCTTCTCCCTCTACTCCGGCCTCTTCTCGTCTTCCTACATCCTCAACTCTTCTTGCTCCATCTCCTCTTCCTAAACCATCTATTCCTTTCCCCTCATCTCTTTCTACCTCATCCACTGTTCCTCTCCCTCTCAGTATTACCCTTCCTCTATCCCCTCCAAAACCTCTCTCTTACATCTCTTCCTTTTCCAATTCTTCTTCTTTTGTTATTGTTTTTCTTTCCCCCTTTATAGTTTTTGTAATTGAGATAGCTGTGTAAACAATTAGGAAATGTGCATTTCCTAATCGTGTCTCTCGTGTCTCTTCAGAATATTTGGACTAAACCGCTCAATTCATATGGATTAGTTTAATTATCTCTTTATGAACTTTTTGAAGCGTCAAAGTTTCAGTTGTGTAGCTGTCTATGGAGGGACAGAAATCGCTCTGATTTCATCAAAAAGATGAATCAATATGACCCTAATCGACTTTTCTTTAGTTAAAAAAAATGGTTCCCTACATCTCAGTAAGATTTTGTGACTTTTTCTAATTTATCTATCTTTACACACACACACACTTTACTCCTGTTCATTTCTGGATATTGCTGTTGGTTTTATTTATAAATAATTTACGTTTTTTTTACAATCACTAGGACTCATTTCAAAACTCTTCACACACTTCTCCTAACCAACTTTCATCTTGGCACATCTGTTCATTTCCCATTCAAAATGCACTCATTCTTCCAGAACTCTAGCAAAGGTTTTCACTCAGCAAACACACTTTGTAAGAAAATACAGACCTAAAACACTAACATCAGGAAGCATTATACAATGATTTCTTTTGTAAAAATTCTTAGTTTTCTTCAACTGTTCACACACATAATCTTTACTTGTCACACAATTTCTGAAGCCTGACGCTCAAACAGCAGAACCACACGCCAAATCTGCAAAACCATACACTAATTCTCAGCCTTCGACTTTTTCAACACTTTTTTCAAAACACAACACACAATTCTCTGTGTAACACACACAATTATCTTGATTTCCTTTTTCAAACACAATCATTGTTTCTGTCCAACTACACACAGTTGATGTATTTCTGTTCTTTAGTACTGTAATACTGTATTCACAAACACACATGCTTACAGTAAAACAATAAATAGTTTGGTTTCAGTCTTGCTTTCGTGTTTACCGTGAATTGTTCAACATCTCTCTGCCGATTACTTTCAGTCTTGTACAGAAATGATCACAGGAGCTCATGAAAGAAGAGCTTTAGGTTTTGATTAACTGTGTGAATATGATATATCCAAAAATAGAATATTATGGCAAAAGTGTTTGGAGCATAAGACAAATGTTTGCTTTTGAGATGTGTTTGTGATATTTTGAATGCAGTGCTTCATTTTGCAAGAGATGTGAGGCATTTTGCATTTTGTGAGTGCAATTCTTGGATTTGTGTGTAAAGTTTTGAAAAAAAGAGGCAAAGTTTTGAAAATGTGTGTAAGCAGTTGAAAAAAACAACAACTAACAAAACAAGAATAACACTCTCTGTTGTTTATAATTCACTGCAGTTTATGTCACATGAACTATGTTTACATTACAGTATAAAATTATTCCTAAGTTTTCCCCTTTGAATGGATGATAATGAAATTGAAAGACTAACACTTGTGAAGGTGTTCAGTTTCATAATTGCTTTGATGGTGTTTGATTTTTTAGATTCAGAATATATTTCATTACAATATTAAATGCAGCATATTTCTGTCTTATTCAGTTTTGTATTATGTTATTGTTTTGAAGTTTTGAAAACAGTATATAAGCATGTGCAATTGGCCTGTAGATACACTGAGTTTTGGTGTTTGTTGTGTCGAAGTGAGTAAAGAATTAATGTAATTTGAAAGATGTAGTCACTGAATGCATTTTGTGCCAAAGCAATGATAAATGATCCACAGTTTATCCCACAGAGATTTCTGTTGTGCTCACTGTGTGAAGAGATTGGAAAAAAGTTCACAAAATGTTTCACAAAAGTTATGATGAGCCACATCCAGTAAAATGAATGGCTCTCTATGGCCCCCTGCTGGTTAAAACAATTTCTTTCTTGAACTGTAATTCTTTTAGGTTAATCTCTAACCAGCAGATGGCAGAATTCTACACCTAACACCAGATCAATATCCAGAAACAGCTTATATTGTACATTTCATTTAGATCACCATTTAAGTGTTTTTTTCATAAAAATGTAATATTTCACATGCAGGCTAATGGTGTAGTTGAGGAATTTTGTGGTAAATAGGTACAAAAGTACTTCATATCTCCCAAAACACAGCATTAATGTATAGATGAGAAACAACAAAACATATGAACAGATGAACAAAACAAATTATATTTCCTTTTTTGCACCTTTTTCACCTGAAGTGATTAACTCCAATTAAATCTCAGCTGCTCTTGTAAGATATTTCTGACACCATCTTGGTTGCTGCTTCTACAAGAGCCACAAAGAGCTTATGAAGCATCGACAAGATCTCATTGTTGAAAGGTATTGCTCAGATCATGGCTACAAAAAATGTCCAAGGCATTAGAGAGACAATGGGACACAGTGAAGACAGTAATCCATGGTGTAGAATACGCAGGGACGCACTTTTAATTAAACGTAAATTCGTCACCCATACATTTTTTCAGGCAAATGTGTTCACATAGAGGCCATTGTAAATAAATTTAGATTTAAATTCAAAGACACAAGATAGTTGTTTTATTCTTATCCGCAACAAGGCTATCTGAACATTATGGAGCACACACTCTCATGTAGTGTATGTTCTTCCATGATTCGCCTTGCTTTTTGACATCACATTATGGTGCGTTCAAGTCCTCCTGGGAAATTCGTATTTACGAGGTGGGAAGTTGTGTTTACAACTGCAGGTGCGTTCAAGTCACTTTCGTCGGCGGTGTTGTACCTTCTCTTAATTAATTACACAAAAATACAGCACTTTTACTTATAGAAAATGAAGAACATAGAATGAGCATCAGGTGTGTTTTGCTTTTGTTTTGTTGTTTTTAGTTAATTTATGAAGCCACTGTAAACTTTATCGTTACATATTATATTGTTATATTATAATGCTACCATATTTTGTGAAGGCAATAAGCTTACTTCATTGTAAATATAAAAGCTGGACAATGTCACTGCTAAATACCAATAATACTGTGGTATTCCACCATGTTTCTCACTGACGCGCCCCAAACTCGTACAGATCAGGGCTAAAGGGGGGTGTAATGCTATTTCATATATTCTGACTTTTTACACTGTTAAAGAGTTGGATTCTCATGCTAAACATGGCCAAAGTTTCAAAACATGAGTTGGATGTTTTTTCGGGTATGGACCTGTGTGACGTCATATAGGTCAGAATTCCTTGTAAGGGCACTTCTCCCAGAAGAGTGCGCATGCACACGTCGACCAGAGCGAGAGAGCAAGAGCGCCCATCAACATGCTTCATTCGGCTTCATTCAGTCGTCAGCAGAGCTGCACAGGTCACAGGACTTCATGAAATCAACAATGTCACCGAAGAAGTGTGTTTTCAGTTGTGAGGGAAAGATAACCTCGCTTCCCAAAGAACCCAGCGTTAAGAGGAGCTGAGAGATTTGTGCTCAAGCATTACACTGATGCGCTCTCGATATTTGTTATTAAAATAACCATAGAAACTGATAGTTGCAATCACTTTTTTATTGGTTAAAATGAATGGAGAATATCTCATGTTTTTCCGTGGCTGCTCGAGTCCTCAGGATCGGTGCTTATGGTTTCATAAACAAGGCCCAGTTCAGCGCTGGATTTACAGATCGTTTGAAACTGAAAGATGGAGCGGTCACAGCGATAAAAGATCCCGATCATGAGTCTGAACCGCAGGTGGAGAATAAAACTGCTTCAAATGTCTGTTTTGTTGGCAATAGGCGCCTGAGTGCATATAATGTAAACAACACGAACGTAGTGAACTAATAAATTCATTATTCATCATTCACTATACGCTATATTCATTATAGTGATTCAAAAGTTATCCATGGATAATGCGATGAAGGATTGTGTGTGTTTAAATACAGTTGTTTAGCTGACCATCGATAGCTTGCAGACGATCTCTACACAAAAGCTGCATGCTTGTCACTCTTCAGCTCCGCTCACAGGACACGCCTCCAGGAGATCGGCTGTTTTCGGAAAGACTCGGTGCAGTGTATGTAGGCTATCTTTTATAAATATAATAAAACTAAAGACTTTTTGGAGAGATTAAGGATGCAATACTACTCTAAAAGTACTCAAGATTAACATGATATTTTTTACAGTCTATGTGTAGAGCTCAGTCAGACTGATCAAACAATTCAAACTGTAAAGTTCCTGTTTTAATCATTGATTGATTGATTGATTGATTCTGACATAGAGAATAAATTAATTTAGTCAAAAGCACTTTATAAAATACAGTAGAAAGCTATTAAAGGTCACATTGGAATAATAGAGATCGCAATAATAAAATCTATAATAAATATATATTTGATGGATCAGCACAGCTAGAGATGAGTGACACCTCATTTTATAAATGTGCAAAATTAATCTGTCTGTTTTTGCGTGTTCATTAAAAATGAGTGAAGTAGTGTCACTTCACTCTCTATTAACACTCTCTCTCTCTCTTTCTCTCTATTTCTCTCTTTCTCTCTCTGTCAGAGGAAGTGGGCATCTTTTTTGGTCACATTTTATTTTAAAGATGCTTCCAGGAAACATTCAAACTCATCCAAACACTTCAGAAGAGCTTCAGAAGAACTGAATCTACAGAGAAGATCATTTAATAAGAGAGAAGGATGAGGATCATCTTGACTTTCACTCTGCTGATGATTCCTGGTAAGAATCAAGTTCTGATCCAACAATCACATCAGAAGAACTAGAACAGAGATTAAAGAATGACCAAAAGTCTTTAGCTGCGTCTCAGTTTGTGTACTTATGCACTATACGCCATTTTGTAGAATAAGTAGATATGGAATAAAATAATGACAAATGTTTTTGAAACAAAAAAGCTTGTTGATCTACTAAGGCTTGTATTTTTGTGTTCTGAAATTCAACATGGTCGTATAAAACATTTAAAAACATTCGTTTAAAACATTTCACACACATTTTCATTATTAAAAATACATGCAACATCGTTATACACGTTTCTAACTTAAACAGCATTTTAAGAGAATGACTTACAGTCACAAAACCAACTGTAAAGTTCATGTAGATGTCAAGTATCATTCATACCTTTTAGATGTTTGATATTTAACAAATAAACTGTCAAATCTTGTGTAACTTTAATAAGGATTAACCTTTATTTAATTTGTACAGTGAGGATTATATGCAGTGTTATTTTACATTTGATTACTTTATTCAGTTTCTGTACCTGAAAAACACTGATTATTTCATTTGTGTCTTTGTTCTGTTGTATTTATTTATTTGTGCTATTGCTTGTAGTTTAGTTATTATAATTTTTTTATTATTAATGACTGTTTACTTGTCTTTGATAATCTTTGAAATTTATATTAGTAGTTTTAGCTGTGGTAATGAAAATTGTTACATTTCACTGGTATGTAAAATATTGGGTGTCTCAACCTTATTTAATACTATACAAGAATATATGAGTCAAAAACAACAAAAACAATAACTATTTTATTCATTTATTTATTTTTTTTTTTTTGTGGTGGGGCCAGTGAAAATTGAATCGCTGAATTCATTGAATCGAATCGAAAATTGAGAATAGAATCGAGAATCATAATCGAATCGAACTGAGATCTTGTGAATCAGAATCGAATTGGGACATCTGAATCCATATAAACAGCCGAGAGCAATATTTATTAAAGGGTTAGTTCACCCAAAAATTAAAATTCTGTTATTTATTACTCACCCTCATGTCGTTCCACACCTGTAAGACCTTCATTAACCTTCGGAACACAAATTAAGATATTTTAGTTCAAATCCGATGGCTCCGTGAGGCCTCCATAGGGAGTAATGTCACTTCCTCTGTCAAGATCCATAAAGGTACTAAAAACACATCTAAATCTGTTCATGTGCGTACAGTCGTTTAATATTAATATTATAAAGCGACGAGAATATTTTTGGTGCGCCAAAAAAAAACAAAACAACGACTTATTTAGTGATGGCCGATTTCAAAACAATGCTTCAGGAAGCATCGGAGCACAGTGAATCTGTGTATTGAATCTGCAGTTCGGAGCGCCAAAGTCACGTGATTTCAGCCGTTTGGCGGGTTTGAACCGCGATCCGATTCATGATTTGATACACTGATTCATAACGCTTCGAAGCTTCATGAAGCAGTGTTTTGAAATCGGTCATCATTAAATAAGTCATTATTTTGTTTTTTTGGTGCACCAAAAATATTCTCGTCGCTTTATAATATTAATATTGAACCACTGTACTCACATGAACTGATTTAGATGTGTTTTTAGTACCTTTATGGATCTTGAGAGAGGAAATGTCATTGCTCCCTATGCAGGCCTCACTGAGCCATCGGATTTGAACTAAAATATCTTAATTTGTGTTCCGAAGATTAATGAAGGTCTTACAGGTGTGGAACGACATGAGGGTGAGTAATAAATGACAGAATTTTCATTTTTGGGTGAACTAACCCTTTAAGATGTAATATTTGATCTGTACATCAGCGTCGGTGAGGGGAATAACATTATAATCTCAATCGCGGTACAGAAGGCTGCTTACATGTAATGTAATGAAAATGTGTGTGAAATGTTTTGAATTGAAATATTCACTGCTCAAATATACAACCATGTTGAATTTCAGCCCATAAAAATGCAAGCCTTAAAAATATTTTTTTTAATTAGTGCAACTCAAAAACTTTTTTTATTTCAAAAACATTTGTCATTCATTTACTTCCATGAATAGCATGAGTAGTGTTCACACTGACAATTCAAAAAGAAATAGTGCACTTTAAATACAGAATGTTGGGCCTGTTTACACTAGTGTGTTTTAGTTTTAAAAAGCATAAGTTTTGCCACGGTTACACCTGTCTTTTACAGTACGCCGGTGTTTTTGAACCGAAAGACTTTTGAAAACCCTGCAGACCTTGTTTTAGTTTGAAAACGCCGAGGTTGTGTTTCAGTATAAACGGACCAAAACTGAGACTTTTGAAAACGATGGGGTGGCTGCCCACATGATCTGCGTATCCTTGACGACCGTGTAAACAATAACATGGAGACTGAACTGCAGTCTTTGCTGGCTTTGTTGTCATTTTTAGCAGCCATTGTGCAGTTAAACTCTGCAATTTTTAATACTGCAGCTGCCTACATGTGCAAGAGGCAACTGAAACGCGCATGCCCAGTGTGCATGAATGGTCATGTGACATGCGTTTTCGGCCGTGTAGTGTAGACGGAGATCGTTTTCATTTTAAAATGCCATTTTAAAACAAAAACGCACTAGTGTAAACGGCCTTGAACACTTCATGCACTCGACTGTCACAGATTTAATCATGTAGCGGAGGGGCATCAGATTCTGATGTTGAATGACAAAATAAATTCATACACTACACGGTTTAGTAGGCTGCATAGTGTATAGTGTGTCATTTGGGACGCAACTTTTATCTTCACCTAATATGGTGAAATTACCTTTAGGGACACTTTAAAATAACTCTCTCTCCAGTATATGTTAGTGTTGTATTAAGATGCTGGTTTGTTGTAGGTGTCGTGAGCTCCATGAATGTGACAGGATATTCAGGAGGAGGAGTCACGATCACATGCAAATATGAGACAAAATATGAGCAAAATGAAAAGTCTTTTTGTCGAGGTGATCAGAGCTCCACATGCTCTGAGACTAAAGATGATTCTAGAAGATTCTCTCTGTATGACAACACAAGTTCAGCAGTCTTGAAAGTGACCATCAGAAATCTGAGTGAAGAGGATTCTGGGACGTACTACTGTACATTTGGTAAAACTAGAGGAAAAGATTCCTACACTGAAGTGAATCTGAAGGTTATAAGAGGTGAGTAACTGAGAGCTCAAACCCATGATGATCTCCACAACATCACGATACTCAACACTGACTGTAATTACTGCCGTTCACACCTGAAACTCATAACAGACTCCATCAATAACCTTTTGATCTCCTGATGGAAGATTTACACTCATAATCCTGACTTCATTCATAAATGTTGCAGCAAAGTGAGCAGAAATGTGTTTATATTGAGAACAAAATGACAAATTATCTGAGTTTGTGTTTAACAGATCAACAAAACAGGACTGTGAGAGGATATTCAGGAGGAAACGTCATTATAAACTTCAAATATAAGATGAAACACAAGAAACATGTGCGAGTCTGTAAAACTGCAGCAGATCAATGTTTGACTGTAATAAACACTAACAGAGCAGCAGAACAGAAACATGACAGACGATTCTCCATTCATGATGACAGATCTGCAGATCTCTTACGTGTGTTTATCAGAGAGCTGAATGTGAATGATTCTGGAGAATATAAGATTACAGTCAAAGTTTCTGAAAAATACAGTGTCTTCTCTGAGTTTAATCTGGACATCAGAGACGGTGAGACGCTTTCAGTCATTTATGCATTATTTGACAGAATCCATGAATATATCTGGTCATTGTAACATTGCTGCACTTGATTTGGATCTGAAACAGATGATTGTTGTGTGAAGAGCATCAGTCTATCAGCTGCTGCAGGAGGATCTGTGAACATCAGCTGCAAATACCCACAATCCCACAGAAAATATGTGAAGATTCTCTGCTGGAGATCTGGAGATGATCTCTGTGCTGAAGAGACGTCTGTGAAGGAGAGCAGAAGATGGAGTCCTGAGGGAAAGATCCAGCTGTATGATGACAGGGAAAAGTAGCTCCTGACGGGAAGCATCAGTCATGTGACTGAACAACATTCAGAATACTGGTGTGGAGTTCAGTCTGATCAAGGACACAAGAGCTTCATCACACGAGTCCAGATCAGAGTTACAGGTACAGATGATTTTCTCAGTGATATTAATAATAAATAATGCAATTAAAAATCACCATTAGCTTCCATTCAGCAGATCACTGTGTGTCAGAGAGACTAGTGACAGTGTCTTCTCTTTGTTTTAGAATTTTACGGAACATCATCATCATCATCATCATCATCATCTGTCTCATCAGTTGAATTGTGTTTAAAGTGATTCATTTATCTGGACAGACAGATGTGCAGTAAACAGTTCAAGATGAACATCGAGCACCAAATGAGACGTACTGCATAAACAGATCATATTTAGCATGTTTATACATTGCCTGTAATGTCAGAGGAAAACTGATTAATCTATTTTTCTTTTAACAGTTTTTTTCTTGCTACAGTTGCTTGCTTGCAAATTTAAGGCTTCAGACATTAATGTATGATTTTCTGTAACGCTGTTTTGATTGAGCATTTAATGTGAAAAAGTCATTTTCAGGAGGAGTTGCTAGCGGCAGGTCGATTTGTTGCTAAAAGTCACTAAATGTTGTTGTGATGTCACTGTGTGATGATGCTGTTACATAATGACATAAAACCATATCGTTCGTAAATCATCTGTAATTGAATACTTCCATACTATGTAGTGAGTGAAAACAGTGCACCAATAGAGTATGTCAGAATACATATGGGTGCTTCTCATTTCTTATTTGTGCATCCTCACTTCCTTTCCTCGCTCCTTAGCTCCGCCCCTCTCAGGATGTGAGAGAAGGATGCAAGGAAAGAAAATGAGGATGGGGGAATCGAAAGGAAATCTTATTTGTCTACTGGAATATTCTTGATCACTCGAGCGTCACTTCAGCTGCGCTCAAGGGATCTGCTCTTATGTTGTTGAAGTTTGATTTTTTGAGAAGTGCATAATAAATATTAATAAAGCAAGATGCTGTTGAAATATGTGAGATGTATGGTTTATTTAAACTACAAAGGCAAAAAATAAATTAAAATGAATGTGACACGTGTAGGTGGAAGAGAATTTAAAGAATTTATTATTTATTTATACACGTGTAAAGTTTCTCCACAGGAAAGACTTCCACATACACCTGTATCCACCATACCAACCTGTCAACACTCCCATATTTCCCCGGAGTCTCCCATATTTCACACCCATCTCCCGCCCCCTCCTGTTTTGTTATTTCTCCCAGGAAACTCCCATAATTTGTATCTCCCAAACCTCATTATATTAATAATCACATAAATATATTATTCCAAGGTTGTCCAGTTGCCGTATCTTGTATGAAACTCATTCTACTCACACAAATCGACACATCATACAAATATCAACCTATTTGTGACCTCAACCTGGCAACCTACAACCCAGTTGCGCTGTTGATTTTTTTTAAATTTAACAACAGCTGGACAGAAGAATTGAATTTCCTATCTCGAAGCCTTATCGATAATGCCCACGCCTCAGCACATTAAATCACAACAGTATCACGCAGCAGAGGCACAGAAGGACACACCTGACATTTAGACCTTAATGCATAATGTAAAAAATTGTTAATGTACAAATGATGCAGCCTCTGAATTTGGCCTTGACTATCCCATGATGGTGGTAAAGCGACACAACTGATGCTGTAGGAGGTCACATGACAATGACAACATGGCAGATGCAGTCCGAATTTCATTCATACTATAAAGAGCAGGGGTGTCGAGTCATGCTCTTGGAGGGCCTCTGTCCTACAGAGTTCAGCTCTAACCCCGAACAAACACTCCTAATCCAGCTAATCAAGCTTTTACTAGACAAACCAGACTCTTCCAGGCTGGTGTGTTGAGGCAAGCTGGAGCTGAACTCTGCAGGACCGAGTTTGGACACCCCTGATATAGAACATACTTTAATGGTCGCAAAAGTAAATCTAGTAGCTACGATACAGTGCAATTCACGAGTTCACACTTACAAATAAGTCAGGTAAATTAATTGGTAAACGTATTTGGCGTGCTGTCCGGGGAGAGGGCTCCGAGCTCGGTAATCGGCCCGAACACAGAGTACCCCCCCCCTCCTTTTAGATTATATGAAGTAATCCAGAGAGTGTGAGGAGACGGGGTGGTGGAGGGATTCTGGAAACTGTCAAGGATTCTTGGGTGAGTTTGACTGTGATTATATACAGGCCTGAACTCATGCCGATTGGGTAGATACGTTGATTACAGATTGTTGACAGCTGGTTGAGATGACGTAATGATTAAGATGATGTAATGATTGGGTATCTTATTTGACTTGTTCCTCCTGAACTACGTTTATAAAACATCATTTCACGAGTTCACACTTACAAATAAGTCAGGTAAATTAATTGGTAAACGTATTTGGCGTGCTGTCCGGGGAGAGGGCTCCGAGCTCGGTAATCGGCCCGAACACAGAGTACCCCCCCAAAAATGCAAAATGTTGGCTACGGACAGCAGCCGGGAACTGTAACCCCCCAAAAATATAGAAATAAGGCTGATGTTTGCAAGGAGAAAGCTGTCTGCCGGATTGGGAGGGTTCTACCTGATGGGAGTTCAATACTCACAGCGAACCAATGAATATAAACCTCTTTGACCAGCAAACTAAGATAAGGTTTAGATGTTTTGGCTGGGGGCGTCTGCAGCATCCGACGGGAGTTCAATACTCGCAGCGATCGGATGGGTAAAACCCCACCAGCCAGAACATTGAGAAGGAATGGCATCCGACGGGAGTTCGTTACTTGCGGCAACTAGAAGGGTAGCTTCAGCCGAGGGGGCCCCTTTAGGTGTCCGACGGGAGTTCAATACTCACTGCGATCGGACGGGTAAGCCCCAGCTGACGGTGGGGAGGACGTTTAGTAATTGGGGGGCTCTTGCGGCATCCGACGGGAGTTCAATACTCACTGCGATCGGATGGGTAAGCCCCTGTTGGCATGGGGTGAATGTTTAGTTATTTTAGTTTGGGAGGGTTCTAGCAGCGTCCAACGGGAGTTCAATACTCGCTGCGATTGGACGGCTAAGCCCCCCGCTGATGGTGGGGTGGACGTTTAGTAATTTTAGATTGGAGGCTCGTGTGGTGTCCGACGGGAGTTCAATACTCACTGCGATCGGACGGGTAAGCCACGGTTGGCATGGGGTGAATGTTTAGTTATTTTAGATTGGGAGGGTTCTAGCGGCGTCCGACGGGAGTTCAATACTCGCTGCGATCGGACGGGTAAGCCCCCCCGCTGGCAGAGGGGTTAATGTTTGGTAAGGGCTCTTGTGGCATCCGACAGGAGTTCAATACTCGCAGCAATTGGACGGGTAAGCCCCTGCTGGCAGTGAGGTTAGCGTTAGTTATTTTGGATTGGGAGGCTCTCATGGCATCCGACGGGAGTTCAATACTCACTGCAATCGGACGGGTAAGCCCCTGCTGGCAGTGAGGTAAACGTTTAATTATTTTAGATTGGTAAGCGCTCTAGCGACATCCGACGGGAGTTCAATACTCGCTGCGAATGGACGGGTAAGCCCCTGATGGCATAAACGCAAAACGTTTAGCTATTTTCGACTGGGAGGGCTTTCGCGCAGTCCGACGGGAGTTCAATACTCGCAGCGATCGGACGGATAAGCCCAGCCAGAGTTGAACGAGAATAGAAAATGTATACTGTTTCTGAGGTTCTTATGGGAGCTCAATACTCATGGTGTCAGATTGAAGTTTGACTGATTTGACTGGGTGGTTTGAATCATCTGTTTTAGAGGGTTAGTTTGAAGACCGGGAGATTTCTTGCAACATTGGATGAGGGCGAGTTTGGGCAGAGCTGGGCTCCTGCGGGAACGGGGGTGATATCACTGCTGCGGCAGTGGAGAAATTAGCCAGAAGAACTGATCTGCAGGAGCCGAGGCAACATCACTGCTGCGGCAGTGGAGAAATTAGCTAGAAGAACTGATCTGTGGGAGCCGAAGTGACATCACTGCTGCGGCAGTGGAGAGAAAAAGCCAGAGAAACTGAGCCCCTGTGGGAGCCGAGGTGACATCACTGCTGCAGCAGTGGAGAAATTAGCCAGAAGAAATGATCTGCGGGAGCCGAGGGGACATCACTGCTGTGGCAGTGGAGAGAAGGGCCAGAAGAATTGAGCTCCTGCGGGAGCCGAGGCGACATCGCTGCACTGGCAATGAGATCATTCCCATTTTATTGGAATGATGGTATTAGTTGAGTTTGATATGGCTTGTGGGTATGTGTGAGAATATGAGCTGGAGCTGAAAACCTAGCTGATAAGCGTTTGTTAGGCTTCTTTAATGTGGAAACAGTTTGATGTAGTTCTTAAAAGCTTCTTATGACCAGTGACCAAGTGTTTGAATCTAATGCTGGGAAAGGCCTTATTGAGCAGCTGTGGTTGTTGCTCCTATGGGGAACGAATTACTGGAAAAGTGGTCTGCTGGGAGCTTGGAGGTTCTTAATGCTGTTTACATGATATAAATAAAGTAATGTTGAGAAGAGAAAATCAGGAAAGGCAGGCTGGAGGAATGGCTGGGACCGAGGCCGCTTGCAGAGGCAGCCTCATGCTCGGGCTGGCCCCTGGAACCTAGGGAGGAACAAGAAGTGTAGAAAAGAGGGAAGCTGGGAGTCCAATAAGGCCTCTGGGCCTGCGCCGCTAGCGGAGGCAACCTCACGCTTGGGTCAGTCCCTGGAGCCTGGGGAGGAACAAGAAGTGTAGAAAAGAGGGAAGCTGGGAGTCCCAATAAGGCCTCTGGGTCTGCGCCGCTAGCGGAGGCAACCTCACGCTTGGGTCAGTCCCTGGAGCCTGGGGAGGAACAAGAAGTGTAGAAAAGAGGGAAACTGGGGAGTAAAATATGGCATCTGGGCCTGCGCCGCTAGCCTCACGCTAAGGTCCGTGGTTGAGCTGTAGACCAAAGACAAAAAGAGAGTTTGAGACTGATGACCGGGCCTGCGCTATTAGCGGAGGCATCCTCACGCTAACATCTACAGGCCACAGACAATGGATAGGGTAAGAGACGGTGGGATGAAATGGCTGAAACAGCGGAGCTTGCTCTGCTAGCGGAGGCATCCTCACGCTAGGAGGGAAGGCATTCGCCAAGAGGGCGAAGAGAGCTGTATGTGGTGTGGCACCTGGGAAACTGCGGTGTGTGGCTATAGGCGGAGGGAGGAGGAGAGTGGGGAATCTGGGGCCCAGCCCAGGCTCACTGCGGCCTGACGCCTGTCTTCTAGTGCATGAATCGAAGAAGCAAGAGAGAGGAGATGAAAAAGCGACCTGCGGGATTATGCGCATCATGAAGATAGCTGAGCAAAGATAGCAGTACCTGTTTAGAACAGTTTGGACCATCTATGAAGATGGAAACAAATAAAAAAATATCCTATTTTTCCTTATGTGGTGAGGACTAGAAATTAACTGTATTTAAGTTAAAGCCCATAAATTCAGTTTGAGTTCAGCAAAACTGTGCAAGGCTGAGAAATCGATTATTAATTTTTATTAATAAGCCTAAAATGCTTTATAACCTGCATATATTCACCTCTGGCACGATTATTTGATACCATACTGTCGTTTACAGTTTGTACTGTAATTGATTGATGTTGAACAATCATCAAACAGCAAAGTAGGCTACAGACTGATTTAGATGATCGTTTCTTCTTTTAACTGTTGCTGGTTTGAGTCACGTGCACCTTCATTTAGTAAAGATCAAAAGAGATAGCTTGTAAAGAGAGCTTTGCATAATAAAAATGTGCAACTTGGATTTATTCAGTTGTGTTCAACAAGCACTAAATTTACCATGAACACGCTGCTTGAATGATTTTTTTTTAATTTAATTAAATTTGTTTACTTTTTAGTTCTATTTCCCAATACTTATCCTGACCTGGTACTCAAATTGCTCAAATCAAATTCCATGCTTTATCAAACTGCGTAGGAACATACAACAGAACAGTTTATTCACTGGTTATTTGTCTATGGTTCGTTACGTTACTTACAGATTTCTGCTAGTTCTAAATATAGATGAACATACAGATGAATAGGAACGGTAAAATTTATTTAAATGCATCAGCAAAAGAAGGATTTTAAGAATTTGTCCTACCAGTCTGTGCCTCGTCTCAATAGTGAAGCTGTGGGTTGAAGTTACAGAAATGCATATTACTTTAAGTTTTCCAAGCGATTTGTTGATAAATCGCAGAACAGCGATGACAATAAGTTCCGAGTTTCATAGTGATTCAGCGTGCGAACTGAACGTGATATATGAGCCACTGTTTGCGTGTTTAACCGTAAAGAAGCGGCACAGTAATTTATAACGGCAAGTCACAGAAACAATCCCCCGATCAACATTGATCCAGATGGAATGACTGAAAATTCAGGAAAGACGACGAGAAGGATTTAAACTGTGCTTCTTGCGGGGTTGAGCCGATGGAGTGGAGAGTGTGAGCCGGCTGGGAACTGGATCTGCGCTGCGCCGCGGCTCCGGGTTTACTGAAGGCCTGCTGCGGCGGCCTGGCGCTGGAAGAAGGCCCGTTCCGTCGCGGGAAGAGGCGGCATTGCCCGAGACTCGAGCTTGGTGTTCGGCTGCCTTATTGTCATTTTTCTATGACAGTAATGATTGAATGGGCCAGAGTAGGGAAATACACAGAAGGATATCGCGGATGATTTGGACGTGGTGACAGGCCTCGGCGTTTTGGCATGCAGGGACCCGTTTGTTTGGGCTGACGCCCCTCCTAAATAATGCCGTTGGATTGGAGAAAAAATGGTTCTTAAGGCCAGAGGATTGTGGCAAAGATTCCTCGAGGATGAAAGATTCTTCTTCATCGGACGCGACTTCAGACATGTTAGGAACTTAGGGCGGGACCAAATGCTGGAAACTGTCGAGGATTCTTGGGTGAGTTTGACTGTGATTATATACAGGCCTGAACTCATGCCGATTGGGTAGATACGTTGATTACAGATTGTTGACAGCTGGTTGAGATGACGTAATGATTAAGATGATGTAATGATTGGGTATCTTATTTGACTTGTTCCTCCTGAACTACGTTTATAAAACATCATTTTCTCAAATTAACTGTTCATCTTGGTGCAAAATAGGGGAGAGTGGGGTAAAGTGGGACATTTTTTACATTTGCTCCCCTCTAAGCGAGCTAAAATGATATATCAGTAAAATTTACACCTTTCCCATTAATTCAGGATGTTTCCTAGCCATGGAAATGATCAGAATGTATTCAGGATGAAGATACGTGAAAATATGATCGTTTTTAAAAAAAGTCATCTTGTGTCTCACTTTACCCCAGTTTAGGGGTAAACTGAGACAGACCACAAAAATCAAGGGGGTAAAGTGAACCAGCTGGGGGTAAACTGATCCACTTACTTTTTCCACTGTGAAACTATATAACAACACTTGTTGTAACCGTTTGAATCCTGACAGCTAGTTTGACAACCACACATTCCAGAACTAATGTCGGACTAGTAACAGAATCATGGGGATTGGTCAATTAAGCACTTGTTTTTCCTAAACACTTGAAAGTAACTTTGAACAAAATCAAATACAACATAATATAATTCAAAATATTTTAATTGACTGGGGGTCAGAACACAGGACCCTTAGGGTGCGTTCACACTTGTCATGTTTGGTTTGATTAAAACAAACCCTGGTGCGATTGCTCAGTTAGTGCGGTTCATTTGAACATATTTGAAACCCTAAAAAGGATAGAATCCTCACGCATGTTGGTTTTTCTTGTCATAGTCGCAAGTTTGCCCATCACAGGCATCAGACGCACGTCTCGTTTGTGTATGTAACGGATGGATTCCCACCGCTATTTTGACTACTTTACACATTTTATGAGCTCTTCATGAGTTCCCAGCTGGTCAAAATACCATCACATGCAGGCTACGCACACACAACAAGTGCATTTACCCCAGCACACAGCATTGTTTTGGATGTTTGTTAAAGGTACAATCTGTAATATTTTTTTCCGCTAGAGGTCGCTAGAAGCCTATTCAAAACAAAGGCGTAGTTTGATGACGCCAAGTTTTAGAGCAGAAACTTGGGACATGTGGTCTCCATCTCAATGGACGGTGCAAAAGAATAGGGATTGGAGTCGGGAAGAACTCATGTTCATGGATGTGATTATTAACGTTACTGTAGTATGAAGCAGAGCAGGAGCGAGTGTTGTGGAGCTGAACGAGGAGCTGGAGCGATTGCGCAACACACGCCCCATGAGCAGTGGGACTTTTATTATGACACAGTCGCCGGCGCCGCTTCCGCTTTTCCGGTCATGAGTATGAGGTTTACGGGAGCTGTCCTTGACGACAGAACCAGCGGCAGACGGTAAACAGTAATTATGTTCCATAAATAAGTAACACAATCCAGCATAAAACGTGCAAGAAGTAAATAAGGAACTGCTTGAAGCAAGCTAGTGGTTTGCTGGACGCTAGACACTACTTCTGCATTTGTCCACGGCACTGTTGTCATGTGGTTTCTACGTCAGTAAAGGCGGTAACAAAGGGTGACTGACGTCATTGACAGGCGACTGCACTGCCCCGTGTCACTGTTTAGAATGGGAATTTTCTCATGATTTACAAGTAGTTGAAAACATTAGAGATATTGTTAGTCATCAGCTGGACAAAATATATAACACTAGCCTAGTGGTTTTTGGATATTTTACTGCGAATATCTTACAGATTGTACCTTTAAGTTCCAATTCAAAATAGGCAATACGTCATAAAATCTGACCAGTCACGTTGTGAATGTATTGAACGTAATGAACTCAAGGTTCGGTATCTTTTGGTTTGGTGATAAAATTGCCAATCTGAACGCTAATTGGACCGGGACTAAATGTTTTTTTTTCTTCTTTGGTCCGTACCAAATATAACCAAACAAACCGAACTACAAGTGTGAATGCACCCTTAGAGCCAGCTAGTGTCTGGAGGTCAGAGCAAAGGACAATCAGAACCAGCTAGAACAGCCTGGGACTCAGAACACAGGACTAGACCCACCTGTATTAGAACATCAGCCTACTGTCATACTCTACAACTAGGCCTACTCTACATTCCAGCCCTGAAGGTTACAGGGAAAGATGAGGAGTTGCTCTCTCCATCTCTCCAGGCCTTTTAGGTTGAGGCAGCTTCTTCACCACATCACTTTTAGGAACATGTGCCACATCATTCTCCTCGAGGGGTGTTTTGCCCCAGAGGTTGTCTTCCTGATGTTTTGCCTTGGCATGATGGCTTTTCTACAATGTTTATGCCATTAAAAATAAAACATATGTAATGTAATATTACATTAAAATATGTTTAAGACTAAATTTAACTTGTGCCTCATGTCTCACTTTACCCCAAAGCATTTGTCTCACTTTACCCCACCACTACATTTTAGAAAAAAACAATCTCTCTTAGCAATTCAGGATAATCTTCAGCTAGCATTATCACATGGTTTTATATGTTGATAGTTCATCAACATGTATGATATAAGTTTTTCTACCTGAATCAGTTTGCTTTGGCACAACATTTGATTAAGTTGACCGCAAGAAAATTTACTTTTATATGCAAAAAATATATTTTTGTGAAAAAAACATGCTTAGCACAGCACCATGAGGTCCTCTCCTTCATGGCCAAGGGGAAATGTGAGGGGCTTGAAAACATAATTGTCACATAACCACAAATGTGTTCCTTTTTCGAGATACAGGGGGTGTCTCACATTACCCGATGTCTCACATTACCCCACTCTCCCCTATACATGAAATATTTATAATCACAATTTTATTTGTTAAAAAGTAAATACCCTTCTCAATTGCCCTTTTAACTGTGATTTCCTAACCAAACAATTGTACACTTTAATGCTCTGAACTGAACGTTTGTATCGAACACATACAGTAACCTGCTGCAGTCAGACATGATTGCTGCTCCTCCTTTTTAATTTTTTTTTAATTAATGCTCAGTAACATAAGACCATTGTCTAGGAATTACATACAAATACATAGAAAAAAGACAACAACAACAACAACAAAAAAACAAGAAATATACAAAAAACAAAAAAACAAAACAAAAGATGACAAGACAAAGAGACACAAGAATGCATACACCACCACTATTGATAAAATAACAACTTTTTGATATTTATACTTTATTTAATTACTTGTATAGAATGTTTGTAGAATATATATAATGCTAGAAATACTATTGTAATAAATACATGAACTTATAACTTTATAATTAAACTCTGCCTCATGTGGCATTAATTTAAGTCATTGAGCCTGAACAGACCACGGAGAAGTCTTCTGTCTGATTGTAAGTATCTTAAAATGCTTATAAATTAGATCAGATTTGACTTACTTACTTAACCTGAGAATAATAAAGAATAAGGTAAAGGTGTTTAGAGACGCACCTTAAAACAGTCCTCACCATGTAATTTAATGGGACATGAGACAAACTAAACAATTAAATTACACTTTAAATAATATTTGTAGTTTTTATCACACTGATGTAAATTAAAGTGTTTGTTTTTTTTAAAGTTTGATTTTAGTTAGTTATTTGATGCTATAAAAACAGGGATGTGACGTCATGATTGACAGCTTCTCTGAGCAAAGTAGTCACAAGGCATCAACAGACTTTTTTCCTGGATTTTTGAGAGGAGACTGGAGATTTAACTTTAATTTCTACATTTCCATAACTGTTTATTTCACACTGACATAATGAATTCTACAGTAAACTTTACTAAACTAAACTGTACTAAATGCCATGAACAAGAATAATAATAATAACTTTATTTTATATAGTGCCTTTAAAAGCAGCTTCTCAAAGCGCTGTACATAAGAACATAAAATCACAACAAAATATTTTAACAACAATTTAAAAAAAAAGAAAAAGAAAAAAAAAAGAATAAGAAGTACAGAATTAAAAATACAACTAAAAGCAACTTAACAAAATAAAATTAGATAAAAGCTTCCCTGAAAAAGAATGTTTTTAAACCAGATTTAAAAATGTGCAAGGATTCTGCATTTCGTTTCTCTACAGGCAAGGAATTCCAGAGTTTAGGTGCAAGAATTGAAAAAGCCCAATCCATAGATCTCAGGCGAGTTACAGGGACGGTTAAAAGACCAGCAGTGATGGATATAAGATTTCGAACTGGGGTGTAGGGTGTCATAATGCTTTGTAAGTCAGTAATAAAACTTTAAAATCAATACAGAATTTAACTGGCAGCCAGTGCAGTGATTTAACAATAGGTGTAATATGCTCTCTTGCACTGGGCACAATCTGGCAATATTTCTGAGGTGAAAGAAAGATACTTTAAAGGCCCCGGTATACTTCAAACAAAATCGAAGAATGAACTGATGTGACGTCATTTCGAACAAAATCAGGCCAAAACGAAGTTCGTTTTGTGTTCTTTTTGGAAGTTTGAAACGGCTTGCCAAAGCAAACTTTCAGGAAAAGTTTGCTCCAGCTTCAAAACACCTTCGTACTACCATTGGTCAGTGACGATAACGTAACAGGAGGTGTGCGCCGAGACTCCGCCTTCACTCGCGTGGAACGCGTCTTTGACTCATTTCGTGTGTTTGAGTTCACTGAGGTAAGATCTCCGCTGGTGAAAACATAAACACACTGGATAGCCGCTTTATAGTAAGTTAAGTTGTGCTTGTAAAAAAAATGAGGCACTAACACTGTTTTCATGTTTGATACTGTAAAGCTGCTTGATTTAAAGGTGCCCTAGAATTAAAAATTGAATTTATCTTGGCATAGCTGAATAACAAGAGTTCAGTACATGGAAATACAGTGAGTCTCAAACTCCATTGTTTCCTCCTTCTTATATAAATCTCATTTGTTTAAAAGACCTCTGAAGAACAGGCGAATCTCAACATAACACCGACTGTAACGTAACAGTCGGGATCATTAATATGTACGCCCCCAATATTTGCATATGCCAGCTCATGTTCAAGGCATTAGACAAGGGCAGCCAGTATTAACGTCTTGATCTGAGCACAGCTGAATCATCAGACTAGGTAAGCAAGCAAGGACAATAGTGAAAAATGGCAGATGGAGCGATAATAACTGACATGATCCATGATATCATGATATTTTTAGTGATATTTGTAAATTGTTTTTCTAAATGTTTCATTAGCATGTTGCTAATGTACTGTTAAATGAGGTTAAAGTTACCATTGTTTCTTATTGTATTCACGGAGACAAGAGCCGTCGTTATTTTCATTTTTAAACACTTGCAGTCTGTATAATTCATAAACACAACTTCATTCTTTATAAATCTCTCCAACAGTGTAGCATTAGCCGTTAGCCATGGATCACAGCCTCAAATTCATTCAGAATCAAATGTAAACATCCAAATAAATACTATACTCACATGATCCGACACATGCATGCAGTATGCATGACGAACACTTTGTAAAGATCCATTTTGAGGATTATATTAGCTGTGTGAACTTTGTTTATGCACTGTTAAGGCAAGTGCAAGCTCCAGGGGCGGGGAGCACACGATTTAAAGGGGCCGCAACCTGAATCGGCTCATTTCTAATTATGCCCCAAAATAGGCAGTTAAAAAAATTAATTAAAAAAAATCTATGGGGTATTTTGAGCTGAAACTTCACCGACACATTCAGGGGACACCTTAGACTTATATTACATCTTGTAAAAAAAAACGTTCGATGGCACCTTTAAGCAATCTATTGCTATATAAAGTGCGATATGAAGACGTGACGTGACTGGAGTGCTAATTTGCAGAGCTCGTGCTAACATTCCCATGCTGTTATGATCAGACGCTTTTCTTATGCTTTCTATAATAAATGCTTGCTGTTTTCTCATTTTTGTTGTGTTTATTTTGTTACTGAGAAGAAAGTGTACAGCACATGTTTACATATTCATGTAACTGTAGCTCTCAGCAGTGTGGGCGGCGTCAGATGTTCGTTTACAGTATATCGCTGCTCACGCATTTCGAACTTCGTTTTACCCCTAAACGAAGAACGAAAAAGAACTTTGTTTGAAGTATACCGGGGCCTTAACAATGTTTCTAATCAGTAAGTCGAACGTTAGGTTGGGATCAAATATCACCCCCAGATTTTCACCCCCAGAGTCATCCAACTGTAAGGATGGCGGCTCCATTCTACGTATCTGATGTGGTGAACCAATAGAGCAACAGAGGAGGCCGTGATAATTGCAGGTCGGTGCAAAAATGCCAGAGACTCAATAAAGACTGATTACATGCCTGCTAATGCTGCCTACGGTAATAATGATGGAGGAGCAGTGGCTGCTGTTCACTCTGTGACTGATAATGGAGGGCTGTACAGAGCAGTGGATAGATTAACCGAAGAAATGAGAGACATGAGAATGGAACTGATGCGCTTTGGTGACTAGAAAGCCAGAGCAAGTCCTATAGCAATGGATGAGTGGAGTGGAGATCGCTCTCAGTCCAGTGGAATGTGCCAGTGTGTCTGAGGGGGCCGTGGATGCCAGTCATGTGTCTTTGATGCCACACGGAGGGGCCATTCGCCTGAGGGAAAATCGTTCCAACAGCATGATGAGCACACATCAGGTATGGATGTTCGTGGTTATAAACACTCATACTGTGCTCGGTCTCCTGCTAAACGCAGCCCTAGCCCCAGTCCTCGCAGATGGAACAGCTATGAGGATGACTCAAGAAAGCGTTTCATGTCTCCTAGTGATTGGCCCGGGAAACAGATTTTAGCTGATGTTGCGGCCCAACCACCAGCAATGCTGCCTGTGGGCCCTGAAATGGACAATGTTGATGATGGTGACAAAATTTCAAAAGACATTAATGTGATTGTGGACACTGGCCGGGATGTGCTAGTGTCATATGTGAGAAGGGTGATTGAAGGTGTGGAGGTTCAAATGTTAGTCGACTCCGGTTCCAGTGCAGACTTCCATATGTCAGTTCCAACACTTCGGAATTGTCCATTGAAAAAGGACTATGTGTCAGCCCGTGCTGTGAATGGACAAATGCTAGATACACTGGGCACCATCACTGTAACATTTCAGCTGGGAACTGAGTCGTGGCAGCATGTATTTCATGTGCTAAGAGAAACCACACAGAACCCAATGTGGCGGATTCTTCCGGTCTAGTGGTTGCTCACACAGTGGCCCCAATTCACAAAAAGGTATGCACCTGGGTGAGTTTTACTCTGATTCTGATGTTCAGCTGTTTCATGCTCCAGTTGATATAACTACAGCAACCTTCTCTGTCGCTGGATGAGTAACCTATTTCTGAATCAGAGAGAGCTGCACTTTCAGCATTGCTGTTGGAATACAAAGATATCTTCAGCTCCTCTAAACAGAATTCTGGTAGATGTACGCTAGTGAAACATCACATCAGAACTGGTGAGCAGACTCCCATCAAACAGCGTGCATATCGTGCATCCCCTGAAAGACGTGCTGAGATAGAGAAACAGGTGGCTGGCCTGTTAGCGGATGGCGTCATTGAGGAGAGCTGTAGTCCCTGGCCATCACCAGTTGTTTTGGTGAAAAAGAAGTGTGCATATGGCGTTTTTGTGTAGACAAAAATGCTTAAACAGTGTGACTATTAAAGACTCTCATCCTCTACCCCATGTGGATGACACGCTGGACACGTTAGTGTGGTTCAGCACATTAGATTTCTCTAACGGTTCCTCTAAAGACAGCCTTTACGACAGGACAGGGCCTCTATCAGTGGCGGTCCATGCCTATGGGCCTATCCAACGCCCCCGCCACATTTCAGCGTTTGATGGAGCTGGTCCTCAGGAGGCTCCCGTGGCACATCTGCATGGTTGATGACATTTTGATTTATAACAAAACATTTGAAAAGCACATGTCGAGTCTGAAAGAGGTGTTTTCGAGAATCCAGTCTGCTGGTTTGAGATTGAATCCAAGCAAATGTCACTTTGCCAGAGATCACATGGTCTTTCTGAGCCATGTCATTTCTCAAAAAGGCCAATTCTTCATTCTCTTACTAAGGTGAGAGCCTTTGTGGGACGGTGTTCCTATTACAGACATTTCACAGCACTTTATAAAATACCAGAAAGCTATTAAACATCACATTGGGATAATAGAGATCGCAATAATAAAATCTATAATAACTATATATTTGATGGATCAGCACAGCTAGAGATGAGTGACACCTCATTTTATAAATGTGCAAAATTAATCAGTCAGCAGTGTAATTATACAGTTACCATGGGAACCGCTGATCTCTATCTTTAAAATGAATGTGATGCACTGAAGAAACACTTCATTAAAGTCTTGAGTCAGTTAAAACATTCAAAATTACAGATCTGAAAAAAATGTAATACTAAGCCTTTGAAACAGAATCATTCTGTGAAAATCTGTGTAAAATAACACTTAATAATGAGATTTATCTGCTCGTGTCTGTTCTGTCTGTGTTTGTGTGTTTATTAAGAAGTAGTTTTACTTCCCTGTCTATTAACACTTTCTCTCTGTCACGCTCTCTTTCTATCAGAGGAAGTGAGCGTATCTGTCACATTTAACAGTTTATTTTAAAGATGCTTCCAGGAAACATGCAAATATAACTGAACGCTTCAGAAGAACTGAATCTACAGAGAAGATCATTTAATAAGAGAGAAGGATGAGGATCATCTTGACTTTCGCTCTGCTGATGATTTCTGGTAAGAATCAAGTTCTGATCCAACAATCACATCAGAAGAACTAGAACAGAGATTAAAGAATGACCAAAAGTCTTTAGGTGTGTCTCAGTTTAATAATGACAAATGTTTTTGAAACAAAAAACCTTGTTGATCTACTTAGGCTTGTATTTTTGTGTTCTGAAATTCAACATGGTCGTATAAAACATTTAAAAACATTCGTTTAAAACATTTCACACACATTTTCATTATTAAAAGTACATGCAACATCGTTATACACGTTTCTAACTTAAACAGCATTTTAAGAGAATGACTTACAGTCACAAAACCAACTGTAAAGTTCATGTAATGTCAAGTATCATTCATACCTTTTAGATTTTTGATATTTAACAAACTGTCAAATCTTGTGTAAATATTTTTACACTAGCAAATTATTTATTTTAATAAATATCAGAAATCTAAAAGCTGTGCATCATGCCTGACACCTACATGAACACTTTACAGTTGGTTTTATGACAGGAAGTCATTCTCTTCAAATGGTATTGAAGTTGGAATCGTTTATCGTATCTTCACAGACGGTCCCTATACATTTGCGAATATAAAACTTCCAGCGTCGTCAACTTTATGGCAGTATTTCACTAAGAAGTGAAACTTTGCGAGTTATGTTCATACTAGGGCTGGACAAAAAAAATAGATTTTTCAAATAATCTGTATATATTTCTGTATATATTTCTGCAAACACTGAACATAATACAACAGATTGACGTTAATCTTATTACTAGTCACCACTGGATCCTCTTATTTACCTTGTGGGATGTTACAGCGGGGACCCTGTCATTCATAGGGTATATGTCGAACGTCACATGACCAAACCGGAAAACTGGACTCGTTGCATCAAGTTGTCAGAGAAAGTGTTAACAGCAGTATGAAACTGACAGCATGTCTATGGACATTTAAGGTAATTAGCGAAACCACCTCACATTGTTATAGGTGTTTTATTCAATTAAATATCAAAACGTTAGCGTGAAGAAGAAAAATGAAAAAAAAAGCTTTTAAATATCAATCTGCATATGCGGGGGACATCAGTTATGCTCATCTTTGCTCACTCCTTTTAAGTTATCTTGAATAAAACAGCTCATTTTTTAATGAAGCACATACAAAAGACCTAAACCGGAAGCGATCTGATCTGTTTTACAGAATACAGAAGTTAGATTGCACATAACCCCTATTCAGTGCTTAAAGGCCCTCTGAAGTGTCTTTGAACGCGCAGCATTATTCAATGTGTTGACGTAATTTCAACTGAAACAGGAAGACAAGTCGAGATATATTGAACAGCCCCGCCCCTTTTTTAAAATAGCCAGTAGTGTTTCGTTTATATCACAGCTCGGCCAGTGCTGTTGAGCTCGGTAAAGCTTTGGTTTCCTTCTAATCTCTAACCGTTTTGTAACGCAGTTCGTATGTACGGGAAGAAGGAGGCGGGAACCGGCGAACATTCAACATAGCTTTAATATCAAATAAACAAAGAACAAAACAAAAGTAATGCCGGCAGACCCTCACGGACATCTGCCGGCCACACAAACATAATAAAACATAAAATAAAGTCCAGGCCTGGTCCTCTCTCATCCTTCACTGGGTAACACTTTACAATAACAGTACATGAATAACCATGAACTAATACCTAAAATAATAGTTACTTCAACATGAACTCATGATTAGTTAAGATATGAACTAATGAAGAGTGATCCTCAACTACGACAGGAGTCATAAGGATTCATGCATGAAAACAGCAGCCTTAACTACGCGTTAATACATGTTTGATAATTAATGCATTAATTAACATTTAGGGGTAAACTAAATAAATCAGCCTCCATAAGAGTAAACAAGAAGTACTCTGAATTTGAATTAAACGTGATTTAATACTGTCATAATTTACACTGTAATATCATAATCTGCCATCTGCAGCTTTGTGACAAATAATTGCAATGGCACATGATTATTTAGCCATTAATTACATAGATCTGTCTAATCAAATGTGGAAAATAGACTAACTACCACTAATAAATTTAATTTTATCTAAACTGTTTTCTGATTTTTATAGTTCATTTATATTTAGTCATAGCTAAATAGTCATAGTATGTAAGTATGTAAGGTATGTTTCTGGCGGGACCCTCATTAGTGGCGCACGCTAGGTGTTCTCATGTTCTCTTGGCGCGTTTGTTGTGTTGCTGGCATTTTAAACTAATAAATGTTGACTGCTTTGGTAAGCCGAATTAATAATTAAAGACATATTTACATGTATGTTTTATTGGGGTTTTCAGGAGGTTATGTGCTAACTGTATTTGTATTTTTGTCATTTAAATGTCTTTGTCATTTGATTAGCATTAGCTTGTGGACGCGCGCTATTTTACATGTAAATGTGCCTTATGTGTGTCTTTACAGGTATGTTTATGGCTTGCTTTCAAGTCCATATATGTTTAATTATATAAATAAAAATAAAATACAAATACTTTTTATTTTAGTTTTTTTGTACCGGGGTGTAAAGGAATAAGGATGGCACTCTATAGTGTTTATTCATATATTAGTTAATGATGTGTGATATGTGCATCATGTCATGACTTTACTTGAAGGGGCACAATCATAATTAACTCATTATTAACTAAGCATATACTAACATCAACTAATGGTTTGTTAATGTATACTTATGTCATGACTTTACTTGAGGGGGCACAATCATAATTAACTCATTTTTAACTAAGCATATACCAGACATGGGGACTTGTGACTTGGTGACTTGGACTCGAGTCGCTATTTTTATGACTTGTGACTTGACTTGACAAAAAATAAAATACTTGAGACTTGACTCGGACTTGGAAGTTAAAGGTACAATTTGTGATATTTTTTTCCGCTAGAGGTCGCTAGAAGCCTATTCAAAACAAAGGTGTAGTTTGATGACGTAAAGTTTTAGAGCGGAAACTTGGGACATGTGGTCTCCATCTCAACGGACGGTGCAAAAGAATAGGGATTGGAGTCTGGAAGAACTCATGTTCGTGGATGCGATTATTAACGTTACTGTAGTATGAAGCAGAGCAGGACCGAGTGTTGCGGGAGCTGAACGAGGAGCTGGAGCGATTGATCAACACACGCCTCACGAGCAGCGGGACTTTTATTATGACACAGTCGCCGGCGCCGCTTCCGCTTTTCCGGTCATGAGTTTACGGGAGCTGTCCTTTTCGACAGAACCAGCGGCAGATGGTAAACAGTAATTATGTTCCATAAATAAGTAACACAATCCACCATAAAACGTGCAAGAAGTAAATAAGGAACTGCTTGAAGCAAGCTAGTGGTTTGCTGGACGCTAGACACTACTTCCGCATTTGTCCACGGCACTGTTGTCATGTGGTTTCTACGTCAGTAAAGGCGGTAACAAAGGGTAACTGACGTCATTGACAGGCGACTGCACTGCCCCGTGTCACTGTTTAGAATGGGAATTTTCTCATGATTTACAAGTAGTTGAAAACATTAGAGATATTGTTAGTAATCAGCTGGACAAAATATATAACACTAGCCTAGTGGTTTTTGGATATTTTACTGCAAAAATTTTACATATTGTACCTTTAAAGACTCGGGACTTGACTTGACTTGAGACACGATGACTTGAATGACTTGAGTGTTAAATCACATCATGTTTTCAATTTGAATATAAAATAAATACATATACTGTCTGCATACAGGCATCCATACACCGGCACCGCTTTCTCTCTCTTCTCTCCAACAGCGCGTTCACGCACACCGCAGTTGAACACAGACACACCTCCTGTCACTCACTCAGAGCAGCGGCAGGCCTCGAGACTCTCGTTCGGTCTGGTTGAAGGTTTTTTTTTTATATGAAATGTTAATATCAATATTATAACACGCAGTGACGCAGCGACATCTCTACATCGGGACCCCTCTCTCGTTACGCTGTTTATGCTTTTGCCGCCGCATTCAAACTGGCGCAGCGCTTACTTACATTAAAATGCCTAATTCAATTTATTAAACATGAAGAGGACATATACGTCTGGCAGGCAAAAGCGAAAAAGAAAGCATGAAGAAGCATGAAGATTAAACAAAAAGCACCGTTTTTCTCCAAATAGGCTATTATCATGATTACAAAAGTGATATTGATTTTATTCAGCGTACAGTTTAATGAACAAGAACTTAATATCAAGTGACTTACATTTTAGACACCAAATCGCTTGTTTCGCTCTATTTCACCAACGAAAATAGTTCCAAAGTCCACAGAATTGTTTTGCATCTCTGAGCAACACTTCCTGAATGATTCAGCCGTTTGAATGAATCGGTTGAATCTCAATGATTCACTCATTAACAGTGATTCGCTGCCACCTACTGGCGGGTTTAATTTCACATTTGAAGTGTCTTAATTTTTTTTTTAATAATTTCAAATAACAGTAGGCTATTTAACGTTTTATATTTTCAACATTAAAACATTTTTTATGCATCTGTAACTGCTCTTGACCGATTAACTTTAATAAATCTTAATCTATTCTATAATTCTATAGTTATACATTAGATTACAATTTCTGTACCTGAAAATCTCCTGTTTAAACCTACATGAAAAACTTGAAAAGCACCATTTATTTAATTTATATGTTTGTTCTGTTGTATTTATTTGTGCTATTACTCGTAATTTGATTATTTGTTACTCTTTTATTACTTACTGTTTATTTGTCTAACAATATTTATAATATAATCTATCAGCTTTTGGTGTCAAAACCCTATTTATTTAGGTTAAATGTAACAAAGACAACGGAAACAATAAATATGCTTATTTTATAGGCCCATTTTCTTGTCTTTTACTTTTATTAATTTTTTTGTTGTGGGGCCAGTAAAAATTTGAACCACTGGCCCGACCGAGCCAGTAGAAAAAATCCTTAGCGTTGAGCTAAGGATTGAGCCCTGCCTAGTTTATCCAGCTCGCATTAATATAAATAAATATCAATACATTTATTTAGTTCACATTACTTAATTAGTAAGATTTGTTGATGAATTTTGTAAATTAAAAACAAATTGTTCTGTTATGTGTTTTGACTGTGTTATATGTTGTATAATTACGGCACTAGGTAACAAAGATATTTTAACTATAAAATCTTTTAGAAGGGCCTCATTTATGAATTTTGCCTGGGGCCCCCACTTAGTGTCGGTGCGCCTCTGCAGCTGATATTACAACTTTAGCACATTTGTCAGCTAAACATTCATTCAGTGTTTCCCAATGACCCTGTGCCACCGCCACCGTTTCATCATAAACCGAAAATTTAAAACACAGGCCTACAAAGCTTAAATGGTCTCCAAGTTGCATTTTAACAACGAACTAAAATCGAAACTGTGATATGCCAAATACAGTGCCAAATAATGTACATTTTCTGAACAACAATACTACAACAAAAGCTCCTTTCATGTCAGTAAAGCTGTTGTGTGTGTGAGAGAGAGAGAGAGAGAGAGAGGAGAAATGTAACAAAGTTTAATGTTGTATGTAAACTGTGTTTGAGAGAGAGAGAGGGAGGTGTTCAGAGAGGAGTCTGTTGGATGTTAAGCTGTTATTTGTTTTATGGACTCAATGTTGAAAATTTAAAACATTTCAAACACTGTTGGTGAAAAATAAATAATTTTATGAAGTTACAATTTTGTTTGATTCCATGATGTATTTTACTGAACATGAGTATTTACAATGCAAATCCAAATTATTTTAATTTACTGACAGTTACTTATATCTTGTCTTTTCACTTTATTAAGATCAGATTCTGCAGGTAAAATTACAATAATAAGGTGACTTGACTTGGACTTGACTTGACCTACTACAGGACTTGACTTGACTTGCCCAAGAAAAAAATACTTGGGACTTACTTGAGACTTGAAGGTTAAGACTTGAGACTTACTTGAGACTTGCACATGTGTGACTTGGTCCCATCTCTGGCATATACTAACATCAACTAATGGCTTGTTAATGTATACTTATATCATGACTTTACTTGAGGGGGCACAATCATAATTAATTCACTGTTAACTACTTACCAAATTCAGCTCATGATTATCATTAACTTACTATCAAATACACTTGTACTAACACAACTATATAAGTACTCAGCCCAGTTAATTGATGTTGTGTGACTTTTCAAAAAGTCAGAGAATGGAGGTACAGTATGATCACGGCCTGCGTCTGGATGGAGAGTGAACTTCTGAATCTGAATCCAGCAAACGCTCCCTGACCTTAGTTCATGTTTCCTGTTTGGTTATTTTTTTGGGAACCGATTCCTCAGGAACTGATGTAAGTCACAGTAGTTTAGTTTGATAGTGTATTTAGTATTTTATATGTTTGATAAGGAGGGTCAGTCAAAATAATGGCAAACTAATGCTGTGCCTTTCATTAATGTTTATAATGAAGCTGCTGATGTCAGTAGTTTAAATTCTGACAATAATTGTTTAAATTTATTTCAAAGTCCAAATATTTATTATTCCTTCTTATAGAGACTGTTTGATTTAGTTTACCCTAAATGTTAATTAATGCATTAATTATCAAACATGTATTAACGCGTAGTTAAGGCTGCTGTTTTCATGCATGAATCCTTATGACTCCTGTCGTAGTTAAGGATCACTCTTCATTAGTTCATATCTTAACTAATCATGAGTTCATGTTGAAGTAACTATTAACTCAGGTATTAGTTCATGGTTATTCATGTACTGTTATTGTAAAGTGTTACCCTTCACTGTTGTCGCTCCTCCTTTTATGCCTCCGGAGCTCCTCCGTGAGAGACTCGAGGCCGGCGTGCCTCGCAGGTAATGCTCATTATCACTTGCGTCACCGGCCTCGCGCCGTTCCCTCACGGCTCTCACCCGCCCTGCTCGTCACACGTTTCTCCTCCTAATCTCCTCTATATCACTTTAAAATACAGCATTCTGTGCATAATTCAAATGGGTTTGATACGACTGCTTCACGTTGGACTTCATTCGTGTCAAATTAAAGCATAGTTATGCTGCCTGAATTGTTCCCTATCCTCTATGTGCCATTCACCATGTAGAAAATAGTAAAGGTGTGAACAAATGTGGGAGGGGCATCAGACTAGGACAGGGGTCATCAACTATATTTGTCCAAGGGCCAGAATTTTTCTCTGCAGACACTGTAAGGGCCAGATACTCGTAATATAAAATAAAATTCGAATTGTATCCTAATATGTTATTATTTGATATACTAATTCTAATTCCAAATTTATGTTATTTTTTACATATTACCTGTACTGCAGCAAGCCACCAGGGGGCGATAGCGATATTTTAGGCTTCATATTTGTGAGGCTGTCAAGCTGTCCATCACTGTCACATGCAGGTCGGTGGGTTGGTATTCGATTTGAAAATTTGACATTCGAATATATGTTTTTTTTTTTTGTTTTTTTTTTTTGCACACCTGGGATCCCCCGCGAAACGGTTCTCATTCCCCCTTGAATAAGGCCGGCGACACACTGGCTGCGTGAGCGTCTCAGCTGCGTGGCGTGTCCGTTTTTATTTCGGCTCCCATATTTAACAGGTTGGAGTTTGCACACTGAGACATGCGTCTCAGGCGCGCTCGAGCCACGCGGAAAATGCGTGCATGCTAGAAATAGAACCGATGAGTGTTCCAGCAACGGGAGTGTTCTCTGGCTAGAGCGCAGAACAGCGGAGTTTGTATGGACCGAAGTGCATGTCTGAGCTTGTGTTTTGTTGCTTTGACATTGTGGAAAATAGAATAATAGAAACAAAATGTATTAGCATTTTTACCCGTTATTATCAATCTAAATTAATCTCGTTTTTAATTTAACTTAATTTCTTTTTTCTTTATTTAAATTTCGTTTTTTCTTTATTTAAATTTCGTTTTTCTTTATTTAAATCTACCCTTACTGTGCCATTTTGTTAGTCAGAAAAATATTAGATTACCTTAAAAGTATTGCTTAATTTAACAGACCTGTGTGTGTGCGTTTTATATCACTAGTGCAGTGTCCGTTCTCGGAGCATCAGCCCTGCCCGCGTGAGGTGCGCCGCTTCCCGCTCGCGCTGTTCTGTAGTTTACTAAAAGTTTATTGATTCTGAATGTGTCGCGTGTCGCGTGTCCATCTATATTGCACCAAATGCGACACTGCACTCCCTTGTGAAGTCGATTGGATGAACGGTTCTCGAAATAATAAAAATGCAAACGGACATACAGACACAGATTCCTGCCTTTATTAGAGAGAAAAATATGTTCAGCCCCTCTCTCCGAAGCTTCAAGCTCAAAAAATGGTATTCGGACCAGCCCTAAACTTTTTCCTCTTACAAGGCTATTCCTGAATTCAGTATTATTCTGGGGGCCGGATGGAAATCTCTGGCGGGCCGGATTTGGCCCGCGGGCCGCCAGTTGACGTTGCATGGACTAGGATGTTGAATGACAAAATAACCTTATAAAATTCATACACTACACAGTTTAGTAGGCTACATATTGCATAGTGTATCATTTGGGATGCAAATTTTATTTTCACCTAATATGGTGAAATTACCTTTAGGGACACTTTAAAATAACTCTCACTCCAGTATATGTTAGTGTTGTATTAAGATGCTGGTTTGTTGTAGGTGTCGTGAGCTCCATGAATGTGACAGGATATTCAGGAGGAGGAGTCAAGATCACATGCAAATATGAGACAAAATACGTGCAAAATGAAAAGTCTTTTTGTCGAGGTGATCAGAGCTCCACGTGCTCTGAACTCATCAAGACTGAGACTAAAGATAAATGGGTTGATTCTGGAAGATTCTCTCTGTATGACAACACAAGTTCAGCAGTCCTGAAAGTGACCATCAGAAATCTGAGTGAAGAGGATTCTGGGACGTACTACTGTACATTTTATAAAACTAGAGGAAAAGATTCCCACACTGAAGTGAATCTGAAGGTTATAAGAGGTGAGTAACTGAGAGCTCAAACCCATGATGATCTCCACAACATCACGATACTCAACACTGACTGTAATTACTGCCGTTCACACCTGAAACTCATAACAGACTCCATCAATAACCTTTTGATCTCCTGATGGAAGATTTACACTCATAATCCTGACTTCATTCATAAATGTTGCAGCAAAGTGAGCAGAAATGTGTTTATATTGAGAACAAAATGACAAATTATCTGAGTTTGTGTTTAACAGATCAACAAATCAGGACTGTGAGAGGATATTCAGGAGGAAACGTCATTATAAACTTCAAATATAAGATGAAACACAAGAACAATGTGAGAGTCTGTAAAACTGCAGCAGATCAATGTTTGGCTGTAATGAACACTAACAGAACAGCAGAACAGAAACATGACGGGCGATTCTCCATTCATGATGACAGATCTGCAGATCTCTTACGTGTGTTTATCAGAGAGCTGAATGTGAATGATTCTGGAGAATATAAGATTACAGTCAAAGTTTCTGAAGACCACAGTGTCTTCTCTAAATTTAATCTGGACATCATAAACGGTGAGACGCTTTCAGTCACTTATGCATTATTTGACAGAATCCATGAATATATCTGGTCATTGTAACATTGCTGCACTTGATTTGGATCTGAAACAGATGATTGTTGTGAGAAGAGCATCAGTCTATCAGCTGCTGCAGGAGGATCTGTGAACATCAGCTGCAAATACCCACAATCCCACAGAAAAGATGTGAAGATTCTCTGCTGGAGATCTGGAGATGATCTCTGTGCTGAAGAGACGTCTGTGAATCAGAGCAGAAGATGGAGTCCTGAGGGAAAGATCCAGCTGTATGATGACAGGGAAAAGCAGCTCCTGACGGGAAGCATCAGTCATGTGACTGAACAACATTCAGAATACTGGTGTGGAGTTCAGTCTGATCAAGGACACAAGAGCTTCATCACACGATTCCTGATCAACCTTACAGGTACAGATGATTTTCTCAGTGATATTAATCATAAGTTAATTGAAAACCATAAGTAATTTCTATTCAGCAGATCACAGTATGTTATTTATCATGTTGCTTAAATCATTGAGGTTTGAAGCTGATTCTGTTTAGATGATATGTCTGTTTAACAAGCAAAACCACAAACTGCAGTTAAAAAGTATAAAAAACTGCAGTAAAAAAGTATAAAAAACTCTAATAATACACCCTAATATTTTTATACAGTTATAGTTATTTATTCATTTCACATTCATATACTCATTTTTTACTGTTCATGCAACTTACATTATCTTTGTCAGCATCTGCAAATGGCTGTTTTCATTTTCATTCTACAGCAGTATATGAATGCAGGACCTGAAGATCTTGTGGTTTGAAAGCGTTTAGTGTTTAATTCTCTCTGTATCTGTTAATCTCGTATCACTGCATTGTCTGGTGTTGCAGCATTACTGTGGTAATTTGGATTCAGTGCAAGTGAAGGTTTTAGTGCTGCTGTGAGTCCTTTTATCTCTTAGTTAACTGCAGTTAATGGTGCTCATCCAGTGACCCTCAATGCACTGTATTATTCAGTGTGAAACCACAGGCTTAAGTTCTGAAAACTCAAACAAACAGCTTGCAATTCTGTTTTCTAAGTGTCTGTGTATCAGCAAGTATCTGTGTCACGAGAAACGTGGTGCCAAGTTCTGTGTGTGTAAAAAAGCATCCTTTAGAAACTAAATTTTTTCATTTTTTATATACAAAATTCTCAGAAACATCATCTTCACCATCATCATCACAACCATCACCATCATCACCATCATCATCACCATCGTCATCGTCATTTGCTTCTTTTTCATCAGTCAAAACTTCACCAAGCACAGGCGTTTCCAGAACTTCTACATCACTGGAGTCTCCAAACATATTAGCAGGTGATCTTGTGCTGAAATACAAACATGATCAATGGGTGTAGCTTGTGAGGAGGCCTGATTTATGTTTAATTTTATTTCCCCACATTTATTTATTTTTTCATTTATTTATTTATATCCACATTTATTTATTTATATATGTTTTTATCTATACATTTATTTATATATTTATTTCTACATTTCTTTGTCCATATGGTAATGAGGGGGGCGTGTTTTACTTCAGACATAGCAATCAAGCTCAGAGTGGCAAGGGCGAAGCTTTGAGGCCACAGTGACACTTATGGTGTGACCAAACGAAATGCAAGAGGTTTCTAGATGAGCAAAATATGCCAAATTCCTATATCACGGTTTAAGTAATTTAATATCACCATAACTGTATGTATAGCCTATATGGTAATCATACATACTCTTTATCCTGGACATGGCCATAAAAAAAAATCATCCAGTCAGGATTTCTAAACTGTCTTAGCATGCATCTTCAACAGATCTGATAACGGACACAAAAGTGTGTACACTGATACAGTATAAAAGGCCAAATTTAGTACACAACTTAAAAAAAGCATACTTTGTACAATTAAGCAGAAGAGCCCAGAATATGAAAGCAACAAGCTCAACTGCATGTTAAACATTTAAGTACCCAGATCCGCAGTGCCATGCTTCCAGGAGAGAACCTACAGAGGACCTAAACCATCTATACCCTCCATGACGACATCAGATCCAAGAGAGTTTTCAAGGTTGTGCATGGCATTAGAGAACCTCCTCCCTGACCAAGCCACAGAACATTTCAAGTATCAGATCCTCACAAATCATCTACAATTAGAGTGTGGGTCACATGTGTCACGACTTCAAAGTAGACACACTCATGAGCTGAGAACTAGCTTAAAGAGATACAGTGGGTACGGAAAGTATTCAGACCCCCTTAAATTTTTTCACTCTTTGTATATATTGCAGCCATTTGCTAAAATCATTTAAGTTAATTTTTTTCCTCATTAATGTACACACAGCACCCCATATTGATAGAAAAACACAGAATTGTTGACATTTTTGCAGATTTATTAAAAAAGAAAAAATGAAATATCACATGGTCCTAAGTATTCAGACCCTTTGCTGTGACACTCATATATTTAACTCAGGTGCTGTCCATTTCTTCTGATCATCCTTGAGATGGTTCTACACCTTCATTTGAGTCCAGCTGTGTTTGATTATACTGACTGGACTTGATTAGGAAAGCCACACACCTGTCTATATAAGACCTTACAGCTCACTGTGCATGTCAGAGCAAATGAGAATCATGAGGTCAAAGGAACTGCCTGAAGAGCTCAGAGACAGAATTGTGGCAAGGCACAGATCTGGCCAAGGTTACAAAAAAATGTCTGCTGCACTTAAGGTTCCTAAGAGCAGAGTGGCCTCCATAATCTTTAAATGAAAGACGTTTGGGACGACCAGAACCCTTCCTAGAGCTGGCCGTCCGGCCAAACTGAGCTATCGGGGGACAAGAGCCGTGGTGAGAGAAGTAAAGAAGAACCCAAAGATCACTGTGGCTGAGCTCCAGAGATGCAGTCGGGAGATGGGAGAAAGTTGTAGAAAGTCAACCATCACTGCAGCCCTCCACCAGTTGGGGCTTTATGGCAGAGTGGCCCGACGGAAGCCTCTCCTCAGTGCAAGACGCATGAAAGCCCGCATGGAGTTTGCTAAAAAACACCTGAAGGACTCCAAGATGGTGAGAAATAAGATTCTCTAGTCTGATGAGACCAAGATAGAACTTTTGGCCTTAATTCTAAGCAGTATGTGTGGAGAAAACCAGGCACTGCTCATCACCTGTCCAATACAGTCCCAACAGTGAAGCATGGTGGTGGCAGCATCATGCTGTGGGGGGGGGGGGTTTCAGCTGCAGGGACAGGACGACTGGTTGCAATCGAGGGAAAGATGAATGGGGCCAAGTACAGGGATATCCTGGACGAAAACCTTCTCCAGAGTGCTCAGGACCTCAGACTGGGCCGAAGGTTTGCCTTCCAATAAGACAATGACCCTAAGCACACAGCTAAAATAATGAAGGAGTGGCTTCACAACAACTCTGTGACTGTTCTTGAATGGCCCAGCCAGAGCCCTGACTTAAACCCAATTGAGCATCTCTGGAGAGACCTAAAAATGGCTGTCCACCAACGTTTACCATCCAACCTGACAGAACTGGAGAGGATCTGCAAGGAGGAATGGCAGAGGATCCCCAAATCCAGGTGTGAAAAACTTGTTGCATCTTTCCCAAAAAGACTCATGGCTGTATTAGATCAAAAGGGTGCTTCTACTAAATACTGAGCAAAGGGTCTGAATACTTAAGACCATGTGATATTTCAATTTTTCTTTTTTAATAAATCTGCAAAAATGTCAACAATTGTGTGTTTTTTTTGTCAATATGGGGTGCTGTGTGTACATTGAGGAAAAAAATGAACTTAAATGATTTTAGCAAATGGCTGCAATATAACAAAGAGTGAAAAATTTAAGAGGGTCTGAATACTTTCCGTACCCACTGTACATACACACACTGAGGGCAACTATACGTTCTCTCCTTGATTTTTATAACTGGTTGGAGTATGAGCTCCAAGTACAAGATTATAGCTCCAAGAGGACAGGTCTCCCACCAGAATACAGTAGTAAGAAAAGGCAGGACCACCGAAACCCAAGGGCTTTTAGGAAACCAACCTGCATCTTGCTGGGCACAGAGAAACCATGACTGGGAGTGAAATCCAAGTAGCCGCTCCAAAGGTAACATCTAAATCTGCTAGATTCATCAAAGGGAGATTGCATGCATATCACCCCTATTGTTACAATGCCAATCACTTCATAAAAGGTGTGTACCAATTTCAAAGAGCTCACTAAAGAACAGAAGGAATCTTGCATCCGTAAGAACAATCAGTGCTGGTGCTCGGACAGAGTTATCATGCCTCAAAATGCAACCTGAAAGCCTCCTGTAAGGAAACACCTTACTGAAGATGGACTGAAGATAGCAAAAATGAAATGGACACTAAGGACAACTCCTGTCTGGTTAACACCACCACAGCCACTAGGTTCTTCTAAAGGTGAGAAAAGTCATCACCAACACGGACAAATCTATTGAAGCATATACTGTATTAGACGATGGGGTGGAGAGGACCATGCTGCTCCACACAGCAGCACAGCAGTTAAATCTGAAGGGGCAGCCTGAGGACCTAATACTGTGAACGGTGAGGCAGGACCAAGAGGTCCTTCATAGGGCGGCAGTCTCATTCACTGTGTCTCTACAAGGTCACCTCACTTCCCAGCAAATCAAGTTTGTGTCCACCAATCCACCAGGTGCACCTCACTTTGGTGGATGCTGGGAAAGAGAGATCCGTTCAATCAAAACGGCTCTCCAAGTTACCATTGGAGCACAGACAGTGATGGAATAAGTCCTGAGAATAGAAGTCTTGCCTGAAATTGAAGAGATTTTCAGCTCAAAGCCTCTTGGTTACACCTCTTCAGATATTTCTGACATTGCACTGAGCAGACATGCAGAATGAGAAATCTTTAAATGAGTAATCCGCTTCATCTCACGTTTGTCTAGAGCAGGGGTCTCAAACTCAAATTGTCGGGGGGCCATTTCTGTGATTGACACCTCATAGGAGGGCCATATTAACATTCAAGCGCAAGAAAGCGCAACATTTCAGAAAATTTACTTTCCTTTGCATTATTTCTCATTTACTTTCATTATGCCAACTAAAATGTTTTTATACCTATACTATAAATATTTTATTTACCATACTAAATGTAAACAGCAGTGTCTCTCTCATTGTTACAGAGTGTAATATAATTATATAATACTATTACTAATATAATACTACTAATATAGCCTACTAATATAATGCTATTAATTGCAATAGTCTGGTGCAACTTCTCACATCCAACAAGGTGCATGGAATAAAAAATATGTAATTTAGGAATAAAACCAGCAAAACTTGTGGCGTGGAGGGGTCAGAAATAAACAAAAAACTGGAGCTATATATATATATATATATATATATATATAAACTTTATTTTGCCAAAAAATAAAAAGCTCTCATACATACATTATTAGATTTTAACATCTAGTGGAAGTATTTTCCCTTACTTCATGTTAGCTTAAATAACATTAAAATCTTGCACTGAACAACACTGTACTGAACAAATACAATCCCTGAATGCATTTGTACACTCTTCTGTTTCTTGACAGACACCTGCAGCGCTTCTGCTCACACAGCTGAGACACATTTGTCCAAGATGCCGTTTGAACATCGGTAACGTTTAATGGTTGCATCGATCGGACGCGTTTCGGTGATTTTAAATCGACGCTCGTGACTTAAAGTCAAGAGCTTTTACTGCGATTTAGGCAAGCGCGCTCATAATAGAAGCGACGCGGTTGAGAGCGCGGCTCATGGTTGCATAGCAACGACAGACGCCACTGGAGCAAAAGCGCATTGGAAAGAAGGAGAATGCAGCGCGGGCGCTTATGTGACGCGATATGTGAATGCCCCCATAGAACAGCGACTTTTTCTTTGCATATCAGTCATAATGTCCCGCGGGCCGGCAGTTTGAGACCACTGCCATAAGTGATAACAAAATAAAACAAAAGTTTTTAGAATAACTCGCGGGCCGCACTAACACTAAACTTTGATGTCATTTGGGGGGCCACAAAATATCATCCCGCGGGCCTCAAGTGGCCCGCGGGCCGCGAGTTTGAGACCCCTGGTCTAGAGCATCCCAAAGTTACTGATGTAATATAGCTGTGCGTGCATATCAAAGTAAATGTATATGGTTGTTCTATATTTAAATCTGCTAATTGTTCTCATGCCATGAGTGTGACACATCCAGTGCCATAGCGTCATATGTACACTGCTCAAAAAACTTAAAGGAACACTTGGAAAACACATCAGATCTCAATGAGGAAAAATATCATGCTGAGGGAGGACTCAAACTCAGGATGAGTGTTACAGGTTTATTGATTAGACAAGATGTAAGACGAGATATTGAGGGTGAGGTGGTGAACACAGTCCATATTAGTAAGGGGTGAGGCATGATGACAAGCAAGCTTAGGGAATGGCCGCTGAGACCAGCCCAGGGTGTAAACAGGCTGGTGAGCTTTGGCAGGTGTGCAGTACGAGGCCCAAAGATGTAGTGAGAGTCAGACAGGATCACAGAGCACACATAGTTAGATTCACAGGGCACAATCAGGCACTGAACTGGTCTTGCTGCTTGTCAGGGAGAGAGAGCGGCCACAGGCAAGCTCAGCTTGCTGGACAGGGCACTGCACATCAAACAGGACAGGAACAGGCAGAACATGACACGACTAGAACACAAAAGACTAGATCACTTTTACAAAGACACTACTGAGTTAAGTAACAGAGACTAGTACAAAGGAGGACAAGGTTAAACGAACTGGCAAAGACAGGAGTGAAAGAGGGCATAATATAAAGGGAGCAAAGAACATGAGGAACAGGTGACAACACTCAGACTGACGAGGACTCAAGAAAGGGAGCAGGGAACATATGGAACAGGTGTGCACACTCATACAAACGAGGACAGAACAACGACTAAACAAGAGGGCATGGTAACTGGAAACAAAGAGGCAGGAACAAAGGAGCACATGGCAAACACAGACAAAGCCATGTGCTCAGACACAACACAAAGACACATTAAACAAGACAACACAAACAAGGCTACCAGGGCAGAACCCTGACAGATATGGACTGGGTAATGTGTTAGCAACGAAAGAATGCCACATCGCTTGAAGGAAATGAAAATTATCAACCTACAGAGGACTGAATTTAAAAAAAACACCCCGGAAATCAAAGTGAAAAAATTATGCAACAGGCTAGTCCATTTTGCTGAACCTTCATTGCAGCAACTCAAAATGGTACTCAGTAGTTTGTATGGTCCCCACGTGCTTGTATGCATGCCTGAAAACATTGTGGCATGCTCCTATTGAGACGACAAATGGTGTCCTAGGGTATTTCCTCCCAGATCTGGACCAGGGCATCACTGAGCTCCTGGACAGTCTGAGGTGCAACCTGGCAGTGTCGGATGAACCAAAACATAATGTCCCAGAGGTGTTCTATTAGATTTAGTTCAGGCGAGCGTGGGGGCCATTCAATGGTATCAATTCCTTCATCCTCCAGGAACTGCCTGCATACTCTCACCACATGAGGCCAGGCATTGTCGTGCACCAGGAGGAACCCAGGACCCACTGCACCAGCATAGGTTCTGACAATGGGTCCAAGGATTTCATACCGATACCTAATGGTAGTCAGGGTGCCATTGTCTAGCCTGTAGAGGTCTGTGCGTCCCTCCATGGATATGACCCCCCAGACCATCACTGACCCACCACCAAACTGGTCATGCTGAACGATGTTACATGCAGCATAATGTTGTCCACGGCTTCTCCAGACCCTTTCACGTCTGTCACATGTGCTCAGGGTGAACCTGCTCTCATCTGTGAAAAGCACAGGGTGCCAGTGGTGGACCTGCCAATTCTAGTGTTCAGTGGCAAATGCCAGTCGAGCTCCACGGTGCCTTGCTGTGAGCACAGGGCTCACTAGAGGACGTTGGGCCCTCAGGCCACCCTCATGAATTCTGTTTCTGATTATTTGGTCAGAGACATTCACCGACATTCTGCCTGTCTCCTGGAATCTCCTCCATGCTCTTGAGACTGTGCTGGGAGACACAGCAAACCTTCTGGCAATGGCACGTATTGATGTGCCATCCTGGAGGAGCTGGACTGCCTGTGCAACCTCTGTAGGGTTCAGGTATCGCTTCATGCTACCAGTAATGACACTGAACCCAGCCAAATGCAAATCTAGTGACCATTCAGGAAACCATTCCTGTTTTGGGGGTCATTTCATTGTTGCCCATCTAGTGCATCTGTTGTTAATCTCATTAACACTAAAGCAGCTGATACTGAATAACAACCCCTGTGCTACTTAACTGATCAGGGCAGCGTTTCCCAAAAGCATCTTAAGCCTAAGTTGATCATAGCTCCCTTGGTGGCAATGGAGCTATGATCAACTTAAGCTTATGATGCTTTTGGGAAACGCTGCCTTGATCAATATCCCAGGTATTTAACTGACTTGATGCTTATTAATTTGTCACCGTTAGGCTTGCTTTCATGTTCATTATAACTGATGCAAGTAATGTAAATTATTTACCATTACAGATGTTAATGTTTTAACGAGTTACTTCATGAGTAGTAACTAGCCTGTTTACCATATCATATAAATGTGCCTCAGTCACATCTAATGTGGTAATGCCGCCATCTTGTGGGCAGTCATAGAATGTTTACACAGCCATGGTGTTAAACTGCCTTATTTTGTGGTTAAATTTTATACTTATAAAGATTGTTATTGCATGATAATTGTTTTGGCTTTGTGATTGTAAAGGCTTACTTAAAGGTGCTATAGAGGATGTTTTGTTTTATACATTTTTGCAATATTACTTCAAACTGTCTTTACTAACTGATAAAAGACTAACTGATATTATATCTTTACTAACTGATATTTATTAGGTGCACTGAAAGGAATAATATCAATATACATCATCTGTGCACAAGGTAGGGCCTTAAAAACATCAAAACGATTGGCCCTTTGGCTTGTCAATCACTGCCATTACGTTCCTTGTGAGAGACGTGCGCGCTCCAGTAACTTTCCACACTCCACAGGCGCCGCATGCAATGTTTTTGTCAGGATTAACAACTGCAGATTATGAGTTTCCTGCGGTGAGTCCGACATAATGAATCCACTAACATGACACAGCGAATGCTGGTGGTAAACAAACACTCGTGTTCCAATACTCGTGCACGAGTTTTGGGAGGCGTTCCCTCGAAATGAGCTGTGAAGGAGGGGGGTTGTTCTTACGCATGCGCTCATTTCAAAAACTCAGTAACAGTCTTTGGTTTCTCAGTCGTCGACATCCTCTATAGCACCTTTAAATAATTTCTCGTGTTAGGTTATTTTGTATTTTGTTCCAGAACCACAACTTTGCCTTCAGTAAACGCTTTAATGAGATTCTGTAGTCTGGGGTGAATTCTTCAAATTACTGTAGAAATAATTATACAGTTCTGACCGACTGTCTGCAGTGGTTTGAACTCACCACATGAACCTCAGTCACAATTATTTTTATTATTATTATTTATTTATTTAATTTTTGTTAAAGGTTTGGCATATTGCATAAATTGTGTTTCACTGAAAAGCTTATATTGAAATATTTTACATTCTACCAATGATAAAACTGCTAGATGGTAAGTTTTGTGAAGGAGGGCCACTGGTAGGAGCCTTTGAGTTGTGTTTAAAATCACTACGATATAGTGGTTTTCAATTTGCATAACACTGACTGTAAAATATGTATTTTTGGTATGGGAATGGCATGTTGTCAGTTTTGATATTTGGTATGATGTTCATTTGGGCTAGTTTTGACTGGTCATTGTGCTAGTTTTTTTTTTATGCAGACCTGGCAACCCTGAAATCCAGTATCATGGTCTGGCCAATCCTATTCCAAACATCCAACCAATGATCTGATCTGATATGTAGCTCAAAGTGATCAGATTCTAACATTATTTCTCCTGTGTTTTCAGGCTCTTCTCTGATCATCCCTCTGGTTCTGGTTCTTCTGGTTCTGATCACAGCTGGACTCTTATTACTGTTTTTCTGTAAGAAGCGTCAGTCTCAAGGTAAAACTCATTCTTAACTTCTTTAGATGCAGAAATTCTCCATTTATACTGAGATTAAAACAGATTTCTTGATCTATTTTCCCACTTTCTGTCACCACCTACAGGCTGAAACGAGACATGAGCAAAATACAGACATTTGATGATTGTGTGAAAGAATTTACAATAGACATCAGTGTTGAATTGTGATATAATGTAATTAATTTAGGACGCTTGTTTTTGGCAGGTGGTGATTCGTCATCTCAGACTGGACCAAGAAAACATGAAGTGGTGAGTCCAGTTACTGTATAAAATGATATTAATGTCTAATGCCTTCCATCCTGATGATCTTCAGAGCTGTAAATAATTTCTGTCTCTCCTAAGGTTTCTCACACTGGTTGTGATTATGAGGAGATTAAAGACGCTCACAAACAATTACCCAAAAACCCCTCTGATTCTTCTGACACTGTTTATTCCACTGCCAAATTACCCACAAACCCCTCTGATTCTAACTGCGTTTACGCTACAGTTCAGAAAGCCACTGGTGACTCTCAGTGCTGCATCACATCTGCTGAGGATGTGAATTACGCAGTGGTGAATTTCCACAAGAAATCTGACTGTCCCGACAGTGTCAGTAGCAGGAATAATCAGGATTACAGTGAATACGCTGCTGTCAATCATCTCACTGCTTGACCAACAACAGCAGAGAATATAAATGAGCTGAATGTTTTATCACCTTGTCTTTGGCATTAAGTTTGCATGTTTGGTGTTTTTTGTTAGTCTTCAGTGATGCTCCTTTTCCTTATATTTTAGTCAGTCTTGTGAATCAGACTTTTGACTGTTGTCATGAAGTCTGATGAATGTTTAAATTACAGCACAGTGTTTTGTTCTGCAGTCGACAATGAAAGAAATGATCAGAAGCTTTTGGTCAGAGTTTGATATAAATAAGTACTGAATGTTTCAGACAAATGTGTCAAATTAAAGCAGAATATACAGCTGTGCTCTAATTTATAAAGCTAACAAACTTTAGCACATGCAGCAACTGATATTTTTCTCAGTTCTCATTTTAACAGATAACTTAACCTGATAACTTAAAAAAATTGAAAAAAAAATGGACTCCCCACTGATGTAATTGTAATGTAACAGAGACTCGTTCGAGCTCAGGTTGAGATCCATATGTGGCAGAATAAGTTATTGGCCTGTTTGAGGTTTGGTTTTGGGCAGACCGATGAGGTAGAAGTGGCCGTACTATTTAAGGACCCTTACTTTGGTGAGTGTGTGTCCAGCTGATTCTAGGTTCTCTTCTCCCTGGCATTTCCGTTCCCGTTATTGTTCGTGTTCAGGTATGTTGAGACTCTATGTTGCCACTACTGAGTGGCAAGTTTGTGATGGAGTTTGCTCTCAGGTATGTTTGGTATCCGCATTAAATTTCTTGATCACTTGTGGTGGAGGTATTTTTTGTATTATTCATAGTAACAGATGTTAGCAGGTGTGACTGCTGGTCAGTAGACTGAGCAATGCACCTGTTGTGAGTAACAATACAGCTTTGCGTCTGGTGTTTGTTCAACCTAAGTTAGTGCGCCTCTCTCTCTTTCTCATTTGGGGTTCAGTAGATTTAGTTTAACGCTCTGATATTTTTATTAAAGGTAAAGGGGGAATGGAACATCTCAATATTTAAGCCCTATCTCTAGCTGAAGACGCTGCATGTGACGCCACTGCTGTTTTGCTTACAGTCATTTCCTGTTTTTGTTTCTTTTGCTTGCGGCAATTTGTGCTGCTTTGTTTAAGGCTTTGCTGGTCATTTGGGCTGGTAGCTATGAGCTTTTTGTGCACTAGGCTGCTTATTACATTTATTTTGATTTGCTTTCAAGTACAGTTTGTTTTTCTAGATTTTTCTTTTTTCTGTTGCTTTTTTTTTTTTTTTTTTTTTGCAAACAGTGCTAATTTATTTTGTTGCCGTCTTTGTGTTATTCTTTGTTGCTATTTCTGATTTGGTTTTGTTCTATTGCAGCTTCATTATAGTATGAATTTATTTTCTTTTTTTGCACTGTATTATATTGTTTTATTGTACAAGTTTTTGATTTTCACTTCATTTACTGTCCAGTTATTCTGGTTCCACTCAGGTGCTCCTTATCTGCTTTTCCTGAATGTGGTTTCATCGGCGGTGCCTGAGTGCTATAGCCACATCACCACAGTGTCTGTAATGTCTACTTTGGTGGTTTTCTTTCTTTGATTATTCAGTGTAATTTTTGTTTTGTGGTGTTTGTTTTTTTTTTTTTTTTTCTTCTTTCTCTCTAGGAGCCAGTGAGCCAGTGTGGAATGGGGAAGGCTAGCTGCTTTTCATTCGGTGGTGTGTGCTTCAGTGTGCTGACACAACTTCCTCATGGTGTGTGTACGTGGTGTCTGATTTGGTGTGAATTTAGGTGGGTTCAGATGACCTCCTGAGTTGCAGCCGGCCTGCCCTGTTCCCGCTTAGCCTGGCTCTCTATAGTTGTTTTTTTTCTATAATTTGGAGTGTGCTTCAAAGGAGAGAATCCACGATAATGAGTTGATAATGATGATGCTTTTATTATAAAGTATATTTTTCTGTATTGCTACTCTCATCTCTCTACATCTTATTTCTTTGCCTTCAATTGGTAAAACTTACCTCTGCGTCCTTATTGGGAGTATCTGGTGCTCCACCAGGGTGGCGTAGTCGGATTAAATTAATTTCCCTCCTCTTGTTAATGCCACACATATGCAGCTTTATTAGTGAAGACAATAGAATCAAACAGACAGGCAAGGATTGACAAAAGGCAAAAGACATCAATACTTTACAACTTGTATGTGTAAAATCCAGAACTATATGAATGTGCAGCATTTTGTATAAATAGAGACATAAACATAACATTATGACCACTGACAGAGCACCTGTTAATGGGTGGGATATATTAGGCAGCAAGTGAACATTTTGTCCTCAAAGTTGATGTGTTAAAAGCAGAAAAAATGGGCAAGCATAAGGATTTGAGCGAGTTTGACAAGGGCCAAATTGTGATGGCTAGACGACTGGATCAGAGCATCTCCAAAACTGTAGCTCTTGTGGGGTGTTCCCGGTCTGCAGTAGTCAGTATCTATCAAAAGTGCTCCAAGGAAGGAACAGAAGGAGTCGACTGAGCATTTGGCCTGAGGTGACGGGACTGAAGACCATCTCAGTGGGGATGGAGACCACCACGGTGGAGCAGATGACCACCACAGCAGAGCAGATGGGACTGAAGATCCCCACGGCAGAGCAGAAGACCACCAGAGCAGAGCCGATGAGGCTAAAGATCCCCATGGTGGAGCAGATGACCACCACAGCAGAGCCAACGGGACTGAAGAGCTCCATAGAGGAACAGATGACCACCACATCAGAGCAGATGGGACTGTAGATTTCCACGGCGGAGTAGACGGGATTGAAGATCCCCACGGTGGAGCAGACCACCACCACAGCAAAGCAGATGGGACAGATTATTCTCAAAACGTCCTCTCTGGCTGAGACGAGACAGGCAGGGAGTTCACTAATGGTCTCCATGGTCATAACAGGGCAGTCAGGAAGTTCACAGGTGACCACCGTGGTCATGTCAGGGCTGACAGGAAACTCAGGGGCGACCTCTGAGGTCATATCAGGGCAAACAGGTAACTCGGCAGCGACATCCGTGGTTGGCAAAGGCAAACAGGAAGTTCATAAACGAACTCTGTGTTTGCATCAGGGCAGACAGAGAGTTCATTGACGAACTCAATGGTCGTGTCAGAGCAAACAGAGTTCATGAGCGGACGCTAGGGCTGCACAATTAATCGGATGATTAGAAAAATAACAAGAGCGGGTCATTTTTTAGGATTCTTTAGCTAATCTAAGTCTCTGAGATCCTGACACATTGCACTTCTGGAGACTCCAGGTAGGTTGCAAATCTGGAAAATGGTGGCGCTGGAGACTAAAGGGTTCCTGATGGTTTCACACTTAATTCTTCACCTTAATTCTTAATTATTTTGCAGTTAACATGTGTCTTTTCTTCTCCACCTGTTTTTGTATGACCCCGCTGACCCAATGAGCATTTTGCTGTCCAATGGTCATGCTTTAACTTTGCAATTTCTAGTATTGCATTAGTATTGCGTCCTTCTCATGAGTATTTAATAATTTTTGACTTTTCAGTCTGAGTTAAATCTCTTTTTTGGCTCATTTTGCCTATAAAAGAAAACCTGCCTAATAATTCTGCACACCTGAATATAAGGCATTTTTCATTTCCAGCCTTCATGAACAATTATATATCACTTATAAATGATTAAAAACAATATTAATAGTAGTTATTAAGATTGATGTGGATTGGAATTGGTAAAATGTGCTTGGAAAAAAAATATGATCAGAAAATCAACTTGCCTAATAATTTTGCACACAGTGTATGTCCTTTAGTCCACGTCCAGTTAGTCATAGACTTTTCATATTTTTAGTCATGTCCTCTCTCTTTGTTTCACTTTTTTGTTTTTGCATTTATCAAGCAAATGCTTAACTGTTTCTGGGGTTTGAAAATACTCACAGAATCCAGTTGGATGTTTCCCCATAATATGGAGTATGCTGTTTAATTAAAGGGGTGGTTCACTGTTTTTTTTCTAGGCTTGATTGTGTTTATGGGACGCAGTTTAACATGTCTTAATGCTTCGTTTTTTTTTTTTCTCTTTTTTTTTTTTTAAACGCTGTATTTTTCATATATTTTACCTTTATTCTACACTGCTGTTTCCATTGTCACCTGAACGGCTGGTTTGACGTCCTGGTTCTGATACCACTCCCTCCAAAATAGCAATGGCTCAGATTGGTTAGCTGGCCCAGTGTATTGTGATTCGCTGAAGCATCCAGAAACGTCACACCCCTTACCATTAGTTGTTACATGTGCTTTAGTGGAAATGTAAATAATGGCGTCTATATTGCCGTATCAAATTGAGCCAGAATCAGACCCAGATGAAGAGGGTCAAGCAGAACCTCTGCAAGCACGGCTTTTAAAGGACGTTTATGAATGGTAAGTATTTCTGTTTGTATTTGTGTCGAAGTGTTTAGATATGCTGTCACTTGTAAATGTTACTGCTGTTTGTTAGCTTTCAATATACGGTTTTATCCTGATTAAAGCTTTACTCTAGCTGAATAAATGACTGAGTAGTAGCATTTTTGTAAAGGTATCGTTTAATTTATAGCATGAACAACTGTTTGTCTATGAACATAGAAGTTTGTTGGTGTTTGTTGACGTTTATTGGAGAAGTATGCAATAGAATTTAGCTAACTGGCTAGCGAAGCTAAAACACATTGGTCTTTGTTTACGTCCCTGATGCAACCAAAAATAGCAACATAATACATTTAAAAGACATGTACAAACAATAAAACGTACTTACAGTTATGGGCCCATAAACAGCAGCTTCTGCTTCTGCTTTATCTTTCCGTAATAGCCTTTGTGCAAATCCAGCATTGAACTCGTGTAGATTCTGGAAGCTTTCTTCAGCGCCGCATCCAGTGTAGACAATATCACTGATTATAATGGGTTCTATTATCTATTGACGCTTCGCACTGCGCTCGTCCGGTGTACACAACTCTTCCGCTTCCATAATACCGCTCGACATGGCCTCGTCTGCTTTGTTGCGTGTTCCCATGGGCAGGGTTTATGTTAATTGAAGGGTTTATGATGTCACAAACCCAGCAAGAAGCTCGTTGTAGTCCAAACCGGTTGTTTTTGTAGGTCTTAAACTGCCATAACTTTAAAAGACAATATCTCCGTTTGCATTGAACTTTCAGTGCTGTAGCTTTGCAGATAGTGTGTAATGTTGCTGCTTGAGCATAAACAGTAACTAAAGCCATGTCTGTGAAACCAGGCCTTTATTTCATAATTTAACTCATGGTGATTTCTGGTCATACCTAACTTGAGACTACAGTACACAAAGCAGAGACTGAATTACTAAAATAAGAACTTTGTACAGTTTACTAAAGCTATCAGAATGGTATACAACTCAACTGTATGTACACTCAAATTATTTGAAGTCCACTTGCATATCTTATATCCCTGGCTAGGAATTACCTGCAGTGACTGCGGTTACGCCCACTGAGTGGCAGCATTGGTTTTTAGCGTGAATGTTGCGAAAAACACACAAATCACATTCAAAACGGCAAAAAGCTTTGTGATTGACTGTACAAATAAATTTGACAAGAAATCTGAGGTATATTTTTACAGACTGCCGAAAACTACCGAAAAGAGAAGAAAATGGATCGCTGCAATTCACAGAAATAACTGGACTCCAGGCAGCGAAACGTGGATTTGCAGTTATCATTTTGTCAATATGTCGAATTTTGGGGTAAAATAAAATCATACCCCCAGTTATGCAGAATATAAGATGGTAACACAATATGAGTTGTCAACACAATATAATGATACAATATATAGCTATAGCTGACAACTCATCAATTAAATATTTACCATCTTATATTCTGCATAATTGGGTGTTTTTAAATAATACTATACAAGTTTTAGAACTGGATAATATCATAATATATATATATATATATATATATATATATATATAATTGATATAAATGAATGCCTGGATTTAGACCTACCTATATTCTATTTATATAAAACTGTCACAGGCAGATTTGCTTTATGTACAGTATTTCCCTGGCGTTGAAATCAGGCACATATAAATGTCAGAAAACACAACTCCTGGCTGCATGTCAATATCCATGGATTACTGGATCTTTAGTAAGTTGTAACAGGAACTACTGAGTACAACCTTTAGTGTAATTCGTTAGTTTTACTCGTGTTTTCGCAGTTTCCCCTATTAAATCCAGTCACGCAGCAGGTTCTTTTGCCACTCAGTCCAGCTCAGGGGGCGTGTTCTGGCGGGAAAGTGACGTCGACGCATACCCTTTATACACAACACAAAGGGTGACTGGCAAACAAGACACACAAGTGCATTCAAATCACGTCAGAAAGATCGTATTCTCAAGCTGAACGCACATGAACGCCACCACACTGTCATAAATATGAGAGGGAAGCACAGGTTTTTGTTTTTAAGCCCCGATCTGTACGAGTTGGAGGCGTGTCAGTGAGAGACATGGTGGAAAACAATATACTTATTGGTATTTAGCAGTGACATTGTCTGGCTTTTCTATTTACAATGAATTAAGCTAATTACCTGCACAAAATATGTAGATTATAATAATATGTAACAAAGTACAGTGGCTTCATGAATTAATTAAAAATATAAAAAGCAAAACGCACCTGATGCACATTCTTTGTTCTTCAGTTTCTAGAAGCTGTATTTTTGTGTAATAACCTAAGAGAAGGTACATCTTACTCCGACGAAAGTGACTTGAACACACCTGCTGTCACCTGCTGTCATATGAACTTCCCAGGAGGACTTGAACACACCATAATCAACAAGAAAAACTACATAGGACTACTAAACATGGCTTAAAACAGGAAATAACATAAAAGCCAACACAAGACCAGGGGACTCAAGACAGGAATCATGACATAGAAAAACAAATGATCGGTAGTTTCAGGATTGTCATAAAAAAATTAAGTATCAGTTCCAAATCTTTGTAATTCACTGAATGGATATATACCATTTCAAATTTTAAGATGAATTTGTTAGCTTTGTTTTTTTTTGGGGTTTTTTTTGTGAAATTTTAAAAATTACGTTTCTATAAATGTATATGTTTTTTTTAATGTTTGAAAATTAAAACTTTTTGAAGTTGCAACCACCATTTAAAAGAAGTGGGAAACATGGGGTGATGGGAATAGAATTTGAAAGAATTCTTTAATTGTTTATAGTAGAGTTGGTGAAGGCTTTAGTTATAAATTTGAACATATTCTGATTACAAATTAAATCATATTTAACAGAATATTTCATATAATATGTTGTAGCCACTATAAAACCATCATCTCTATAATCTATTGTTCTTTAATGCGATTAAAGAGTCATAAAAAATCAGTCTACCATTTGTTGACATGTATTTTGTATTTCCCAAATAAATTAAGAATTTCAGTTAGGAGACTGGAGATTGGATATTGTCCATGGCTAATAAACCAGTATCACATTTCATAAACAAGACCATTGTATCAGTTATTGTAACAATCTTGTAAAAAACATAAAAAATGAATAATGAAACGTGGGAACACACACATTTCTACCAGAGTGAACCCAAGAGGTGAAACTCTGATGCTTTTTGGGTAACAGCCACTAGGTGGCGCTTTGGTAGCGTGGCCGCCATTTTGGGGTGAAAATGCCAACTGGACAACAGAATCCATATGCACCCAAAATCCGCGAATCTCACAGCCAAATCTACAGAGCCCCGCACATGACATGCAAGAAAAAAAAAATTAAATCGTGCACACGATTTACTAATTTGTTCCCTCGATTTACTAAATTGTGCGCACAATTTATGCGAATGATTTATAAATCGAAGGAACGAAATAGTAAATCGTGCGCACGATTTAGCCTAATATTTTTTTTCCCGCATGTCATGCGGCTTCGTACAAATCAGAAACGCAATAGAACATTTCTCAAATTCAGTAAATTTTATGACACCTACAGTAAATGTTGTATTGTCTTAGCCTGTATTTTTATGTGATCAGTTGCAACCATTACACATCTGAGGTAATGTTAGCCTACTTTATTGAGTATTTCCATTTTATGCAGCTTTACACATTTACTATTATTAATAGTAAATTAATAAATAAATTAATAATTAATAAAGTTAAGATCATCATGTTTGTAGCCTGATCCAGGGGATTAGCAATGCAATGCATCATGTTCTATAAGATCATTATGTTTAGCGTGATCCAGGGGATTAAAACATATATTTCAGACCTAGTGGAGTAATATAGTAATAGTAAATTACTCCACTTGGTCTGAAATACATTTTAATGCCCTGGATCACGCTAAACATAACGGTCTTAAAGAACATGATGCATTGCTGTGTCTGTTATCCCATAATTGCCACTTTTGGACACAGTGGCTGTTTTTTCGTTTAACATAGTCTTGCTTTAACTGTTAAAATTAAGGATTTGATGATCACTAGTGATAGTATTTTATTCTGTGTTGTCATCAGCTTTAATGTACGTTTTCTTTAACAAAGCAGCTGATATTGCCATAGAAACTAGTGGACTGACGACTCGCTTTCACCCCAAAATGGTGGAAACGCAGGGCTGCTGCTGGGCGCCGGTGTTTGAAGGTATGCACGTGACGTCACCGTCGACCGTTACGACTGCGGTCACGCCCACCGAGTGGCAAAAGACTGAAGGGGCTCGCACACCGGACGCGAAGATTCGAACGCATTGTTTTCAATGAGTGTACGCACACGCATAAGTACCAGCATTGGTTTTCAGCGTGAATGTCGTGGAAAACACACAAAACACATCCAAAACGGGAAAGAGCTTTGTGATTGACTATACAAATAGTTTTGATACAAAACCTGAGGTATATATTTAAAAACTGCAGAAAACAATGACTCCAGGCAGAGAAACGTGGATTGCATTTATCATTTTATCAAATTGTTGGATTCTGAGGTAAAATCATACCGTATATATTGTTATATATTGTGTTGACAACTGATAAATTTAATATTTTCCATCTTATATTCTGCATAATTGGGTGTTTTTCAATAAACAACAATGACAAAAACTATACTATAAAACTATATGTTTTAGGGCTGGACAATATGACGATATAACATTGATATAAGTGATTACGCAGATTAAAACCTGATATTGTAGTTATATAAAATATTCACAGGCAGATTTGCTTTTTGTACTTCCCCGGCGTCGAAATCAGGCACAAATAAATGTCAGGAAACATGACTCCTGGCTACATGTCAATATCCATGGATTAGGTTTCTTTGACAAGTTGTAAGAAACACATTCAATTCCAACCTTTCGTGTAATTCGTTAGTTTTACTCGCGTTTTCGCAGTTTCCCCTGTTAAATCCAGTCACGCAGCAGGTTCTTTTGCCACTCAGTCCAGCTGAGGGAGCGCGCTTTCGGCGGGAAAGTGACGTCGATGCATACCCTGATCAGCAGCGTGTATTCCTGTTACGTCATGCATGGGCGGTGGTGATTGGATTAGAAAGCCACGCCCACACGCGCAGCACGCTTGCAGACTGAGCGAACGAACGGAGGCAACAGCAGAGATGATGGAAGTTTGATCCTGAAAGCTGTGAACTTGTTCATATGCGTGGCATGAGCGGCGAAACGGAAAGAGATCAAAGAGATATGAAAGATTTTCGGACGACAGCCAATGGTAAGATGGGTCTTCCTTTAAATCAAGCGTATTGGTGTAATGGTGATTATGTCATTTGATTCATTTAGTTTAACGCCTGTATTAGACAAGTTAAGAAGTGTGCTTTTTCCTGCTCCTTTTAAAACGATCCCATTACCAATAATGTTGTATATTCATTGTACAGTATTTACAGTACGGACGTGTTTTCTGTGAAAGGTAAATCCTACAGGAGAGGGTTTGGGAGGAGAGGAGTCAACAACAGGAAAGGTTTTATTTGGACATGGGTCACTGCTCTTTAAGTGCTTGTAAAATGTGAACTTTTGAACTTGGGGAAAACCTGCACCCCCATCCAGCAAATTCTAGGATCAATCTGGAATTTGTGGCCACATTGCAGCTTTATCTAAACAGCCTGCTTATCTGCACCACACCACCCCAGAAAATACACAATGAAGCCTGAAGCGTATTTTTCGGTTTTGATTGACGTTGCATTCGAAGGAAATGACAGTATTGTACCATTAATAAAACAAAAAATTCTGGCATTGATTACAAACCTTAACCTTGGGTCATTCTGTGTCAACTCAACCAGAGGTCCCCGGGTCAAATTTTTGATTTTTTAAAATATGTTTTTGTTGAAAGACAAACATAAATAGTGATTAAAGCCAAAATATTAAATGTCACAGATGTATATTTACTGAGTAATCCACTATTTTGTAGACGGGGGTCAAAATGACCATTTTCACCTGAGATTTGGAGCCAAATTAGAGGGTGTAAAAATGACTTTATAAAGAATCATTATTTTATTTTTACACAGAGATTGGCAGGACTATTAGTAAAATCTGTTGACTTTAGCAATCTTTGTTTCATTATATGCCAATAGTGATGATTCAAAAATGGCAAACAGCACTTCTTGTGTGTTTTACCTCAAGTTTGCATGCCTGTAACTCAAGAAGTATTAAAGATATCTTAATATCCTTTTAGATTCTGGTTCTTAACAACCATTCCTTTTAATATCTGCATTTTAAAGGCCTTTGATGGTTCAGTCCCAGAGATATGGAGATCTTAATGTGGCTCCATGAGTAAATTGGTTTTAGATTCTGGTTCTTAATGTTTGTTTTTGGCACTGTATGTGTGTTGTATTCAGTTGTTTTGATAGAGGGAAACAAAATACATTTCTAGTTTCAGTGCTATTTGTTCTTCAGGCATTTTTCTTTTAAATGCAATAAGTATCAGCTGTGTGCAAAGTGAACCACATTTGGTTTTCGATCACTGAAAATGGGTAAAGTTCAACAATTTGAACATGAGATCCCCACATCTAATGGACTGAACTATATAGGGCCTTGAAAAGGAAGATTTCAAAAGGAAAGTTTAAGAATGAAAATCTAGAAGGATATTAAGATATCTTGAATACTTTTAGAGTTACAGGCATGCAAACTTTGGAAGAGGAATATTTATGGCACTCAAGTATGTTCTATGCAGTTGAGTTGATAGAAAAACACGAGATGCATTTCTAGTTTCAACATTATTTGTTCTTCAGATATTCCTCTTAAAAAGAAAAAAATATCAGCTGCAAAGTGAACCACATTTCGTTTTCGATCACTGAAAATGGGTAAAGTTCAACAATTTGAACATGGAGCTGCTTTGAGATCCCCATATTTATAGGACTGAACTATATAGGGCCTTGAAAATTTAAATTTCAAAATAAAGTTTATTAAGAATGAGAATCTAGAAGGATATTAAGATATCTTGAATACTTTCTGAGTTACAGGCATGCAAACTTGAGGCAAAAAACAACACAAGAAGTGCTTTTTGCCATTTTTGAACTGTCACTGTTGGCATATAATGAACCAAAGATTGATAAAGTCAACAGATTTTACTAATAGACCTACCAATCTCTGTGTAAAAATAAAATAATGATGCTGTCATCTTTATAAAGTCATTTTTACACCCCTGTAAATTGGCTCCAAATCTCAAGTGAAAATTGTCATTTTGACCTCCCTCTACAAAACAGTGGATTACTCAGTAAATATACATCTGTGACATAATATTTAATATTTTGGCTTTCATCACTATTTATGTTTGTCTTTCTACAGAAAAAAATTGAGCCGGGGAAGTTTCTGAAATGTGGTTGATTTGACACGGAATGACACATGACGGTTTGGAATGACTTGAGGGTGAATAAATGATGGCAGAGTGGATCAATTATTCTTATTATTGAATTATAGTCTGATCAATGCTTTTCTGTCAATCCTGACTATATAATTAATGATTTCAAATAAACCATTTGCATATGTTATGCCAAATTACATCAACATTTGTCTATGATTTTCAAAATATGTCAACCAACAGCAGGTGAATGCCACCTTTTTTTTTGGGAATGAAGCTGAAGGTGTTGGAGAGAGAAAACTAGCTTGTGTGAAGTGAATTCTGTGAGTCGGATTCTCTCTTTATCCTTCAAACACCCAAATTAGTTGTAATCAAATCAAATGTCCCAGGAGACCCTAGATGTCAAATACAGTCACTTCCTCTTATCCTCTAAGCTTTTTAAACAGCCAATCAATAAGCCTACAACCATTCGAACCAATCTTTACAAATTAGGGCTTCTGTCACAATATTGCTTTATATAATAAATATCTTCATTGTCATTATTTGACTTAAGGGGTTCATGTCATATGTTAAAATCTCTGTACACCTGTAGGTGTTTGTTTTACTTCCAAAATATAAATGAAATACCCAACGACCCAGCAACTGCAATGTGAGTTAGAGATGAGACGGGTTCCTTATCGACGCCTTGCTGTAATTGACAAAGATAGTGGAGATTAGAGCCATAAAATTCATTTGTTTGGCCTCAGAAGGCTGTCTGAGGAAGAAGGAAAGCCTTTCTTACCAGCTCATGTTGTGAAGACTGAAGCCTGGAGGTTGAGGTTATACGCAGAGCCACTGCCATGCTAATGGACCCTTTTAATGTCACGCAGCCCAAAGTCATGTGACTTCCATCTTTGGCTTGTATAGAGGAGTGTAGGGTGAATGCTGACCTCTGCTGTCGCAGTGCTTTTTCACATTAAAAAGGATATTTTATACTATGAGGTCAAATAATAACTGTTGCAAACTGGATGTAATATTTGTATTTTTCTCTTCAATGCAGGTTGTTGTGGTGATCTTTTGGATGCAGAGGAGCATGGGATAGGTAAGGTCAATTTAATTTTTAAAATTAAATGCCTCTCATAGTTTAACAAAAACAATTAAAATGTCCTTCTGATAGACTTTGTAAGAAATATCCCTATTTGATGCACTTGCTGCTGTCAATCCAGGTGATAGTGTGTTAACATCAAATGTCCACCAGGGGGCGTCCTGTCACTGTGGTGGGACAACCAAAACATTGTTCCTTCATTTGTGCAGATATGAATGTTTGCACAGTTACTACACAGTTACTAAAGTTGCTGAGCTAAATGCAATCCACTGAAGTCAAGTTGTCTTTGAACACATTTGCTGTGTCCGAAACCAAAGGGTGCAAAATTGTTTCAAGCATATATGATCTAAAAACAGTTCTCTGTTGAAATGTAGTCATTTATTGGAAAATTAGGGTAATTACTTTCAGTTACTCCATGAGATGTTGTTTTTGGTCTTGCAATCGTCAAACCACAGGATTGTGAGATATCATTGCAAGTGAAGAATACACCTGTCCAGCATCTCAGCAGACTCAGTGTAACAAAACATTTGATTTGAATGAGCCTGTGAAGGCAGCATGTTTGGGCTTTTATAAGAAAAGGTTTGAAACCTCAAGGTTTCCGTCAGGCGCTTCATATATAGAACCTTTTATGGGTTCCCATGATCATGAGATCATTTTATGGATTTAGTTTTAATTAATGAATTGTTTTAATTAAGTTTTTATTTTAAATAAATGTAATGAATTAACAACTTGTAAACATACTTGAAGTTGAATTGAAATAACCTGTTAAACATGAAAGGATTATGCGATCATTTAAGACATTTCTCCTTATATAGAACTTTTTGGCATTTAAAAAGTTCTTTAAAATGTAGTCAAGAGTTCTATATAGAACCTTATGAGCCAGAGAAACTATTTTGTCTGAATTTTGTGTTTGAACTTCAGTTTTTGCGGAAGCTCTGTATATTTCTATAGCATCGCTGTCAAAAAGTAATTATCTGGTGAAGTGGATGTACATATTGTAGAGTTAACTAAAGTTAACATGAGCATTGTAATGTTCATTTATAAATCCGTAAGATCTTCCCTTCATGCTGTGGAAATACAAACACAACGAGCGCAGTGCTGAAAAGGGGCGGGGCTACAGAAGCTCTGCAGAACCTTATTGAACATTTTTCTAAGAGTGATTTGTGTTGAATTCCTGGATTGCGTATTCTGGTTTTTGACCTCTGACCTTTGTGATCATGTGTCTGGCTCCATGAATACATTCGTACTGATTAATATTTTGATTAATATTTTTCATAGTCTATTGATTGGTTATGTCTTTATGTAAATTTTTATTCTGAAATTGCTGCTATTTGAACATGATGAACAAATGAACATGATATGGTTTATTTATAACTTTGTCCTTTGTCATTTGAATGAATATGCAAACTCAAATTTAAAGTTTAGGTTTTAGGTTTTTTATGTTAGAAGCCAGTGTGTGTGTGTGTGTGTGTGTGTATATATATATATATATATATATATATATATATATATATATATATGTATGTGTTATGCCAACATGTAAAATATCTGCCAGGGGTAATACAGGTCTTTGTATGTGATTTATCCATTTTATATGTTTGTAATAGTTTCAGGAACTAAAACTATAGTGAATTATACCCCACAGTCAAACCAAAAATTATTCAGACATTTTTGATATATATTTTTCTATATTTTTTGCAGGACGCTATAGTTCATTTCTGTAAATGAGGATGGCAAAATAAAGTAAACTGTGACATGTTATAGCCAAAAATTCTTCATACAGTGGACTACCAGTAAAATTGACAAAACTTCAGAACCAAAAATGATTCAGACACTTTGACCTGACCATGTTTTGCTTAAATGTTATGACATAATTAAGAATTTTTTTTGTTTTCTGACAGTTTAACTCTGAGATCTCATCATTTTTTATTACCATTATTTTTTAAACTATAGTGAATAAACTGAATTAATGAATGAAATGTTCAAGGTGTCTGAATACATTTTGGTTTGACTGTATATCAGAAATGTCCTTTTAATATTCAGCTACATATTTTAATATTAGTCATCTGGGCTAAAATTAGCTGAATTGTGCTGATTGATTTGATATCCAGTTCTTCCTCTTTTAGGGTCTGTTCTTTACACGACACAATTTTCAACTAAAAACGGAAACCGTTTTATGTGTTTTGGCCGACATTTACACATCAGTGCCGTTTTGGAGGCCTGAAAACTGTTCAGTGTTCAGTCTATAGGCGCATAGTGTTTCTTTACAAAGGAACATCGCCACCTACTGGCTTGACAGCAGAATACAGTGTTTTTAATCAGTTTCATGGATCCATGTGTATGGGGATCGTTTTGACATTGCTGACGTCTGTACATGAAAAACAGAAAGGAAAAACTTTTCTGTTTTTATTACATTGTTGTGTAAACGTGCCCCCTTAGTGTTTGTCAATCTCTACATACTCTTGCTCTCTCTCTCTCTCTCTCTCCACTCCTGCTTGTCTGTCCTCTGTAAGAGGAAGGGGTCATTTTAAGTTCAGCCATGGCTGACCTCAGTGTGACTGCTTTACGTAAACCTCTGGGAAACTGTGAGGGAAAGGAGGCATGGGGGACCTGTTGAAGTCTCACACGAGAGAAAGGGCTCTGTTCTCACTGAGGGCGCTGAATGAATTATGAGGCAAAGCATGATGGAGCTGTAAATCTGAAATGGGTATGTTAGCACTGCAGTCTGACGTGTTTCTGGATGAAATTGGATATTCAGTGAGAAAAAAAAAAAAAGTAAGACAGGACTTGATTTTAACCATCAAGGATTGTGTGGCTGTTATATATAAAAATGAGTGAGAGTTTGCTAGAACTAGTGTTGGGGGTAACACATTACAAGTAACATAAGTTATGCAATCAGATTACTTTTTCCAAGTACTGTAACTAGTAAAGTAAAATTACTTTTAAATTTACAACAAAATATCTAAATTACTTTTTCAAGTAAGTAACGCGTTATTTTGTTTTCCCATTTATCGACTGACACATTTTCTGTCCTCATGTTAAGAGAATCGTGAGTAAGTGTAGAGGTGTTGTGTGTGAACATGATGGTTATTGTAGTTCTAGACTAAATGTGAACATGCATTTACTCATCTCACTTGCACAAAAAACATTCAGTATTCCACAAAATTAATAAAAACAGTGAAATACAAACTCAGAATATTACACAAACCTGCAATATGTTAAATAACACAAATATACTTAGTGTATTTAATCTCCATTATCCAATGTCTTTGCTGCTGAGTGCTGACCCTCGATGATCCAATTCAACCATACTAACAACAAAAAGGACTTTAGATAAACGTCACATTTGAGTTTCGTTTCTCCTCCTGCATCCTATTGTCCTGCATTCCAGAACGGCAGCACAGTTGAAAGGCTTGTTTGAGCTGCGCCCTCTAGTGTACAGACGTGAATTTGCATTACCTTCAGCCTGAGTCTTATTTATTTCACTATTGGGGCCTTATCATACACCTGGTGCAATGCGACACCAGGTGCGACGCAAGTGTTTTTTGCTAGTTTCAGCCCAACGTTGATATCGCTTTCACATCCAGCGCCACATTGTTTAAATAGCAAATGCACTCGCGACCATCTGTTCGCCCATGTGAGTGCTGGTCAGAAAACGCGGTGTGTTCAGGTGCATTGTTGGCATGTTGCTATTTTGAGGCAACTGAAAACGACTGCTCCATTGACCAACAAATACCTGGTCTAAAGTCAATGGAGCAGTATTTTTTATTTATTTTTTTGTTTGTTATTTAAAGGGCGTGTTAGTAATATGCGCCTATAGGCGGGTACACAACGCTCGTACACTCTGCTTGTTACATACACAGGGACGCACAGCAGCACACAAACATTTTTTAAATATTAAAAATAAAAGGATTCCTCTCTGGAGAAGTGCAACTGGATTTTAAAGGGAATGGGAGATGAAACTCCCATTACACGAAACTCCACATTACACCCAAAACATTAAGAAACTAGGTACAACCCTTTTGGACCATTTTTTCTGTCCTTAAACTAGCAAAAGAGGATTCGGACATGCCCTAAGTGCACCTGTGCCATGTGCTTCAGACCATGTGCTTAGATCTTTAAAATATAGGACCCTTGGTGTCAAAGGGCCTGTACATTTGCCAAAAACAGATTTTTTTTGTTATTAAAAACAAACAAGTAAGCCCAGCCCAGGTGAGAAAATGTAACGCAAAAGTAACATTACACATTACTTTCCATAAAAAGTAATTAAGTAAAGCCATTCGTTACTTGGGGAGTAATGCAGTATTGTAATGCATTACTTTTAAAAGTAACTTTCCCAACACTGGCTAAAACAATGATGAAATAGATATCAGTGACAATTTGACAACCAGTAGAAAGAAAAGGTGTTTTTTAAGACAAAAAGCTAATTATTACATTTTGATGAAAATTATGAAAATTTTCTTTGGAATAATATCACAATCATTCACAAACTGTGCATTAAGAAAGTAAATTAGATGTTAACTTTAATATTTAAATTCAAATTAATATTGTGTCTAAAACCATAAAGATCCCAAAACTCTGATCTGTCCATTTCATCACTACTGACGCTGATTACTCAAAGCCTCAGCTTCAAACTTTATGCCGTTTTTGGGAGTTCTGGGTGTGCAGGCATGTAACAGTTCTCCGGGGAACAAAGTCGTGTTTACAAGTTCCCAGGCTTTTACAGTAAGTGCTTCGGAGGAAAAATGTGTTGTTGCCTTTGCCACAGTTAGTCTAGGGCTAAAAATATATATCACTGGCTTACCTAATAGTGATTTTTGCATCCAAATGCATGCAATTCTGAATGTTGAACCTTTTCTTGGCTGGACAATGTGCAGCAAAATAAGATTTTAAAATAAATTATATATTACTTTTCTTATTTGGACCAGTGACATATACGAGTGTCAACAATAATAATAAAAAAGTTATTTTAAAAATGTAGTTTAAAAAACTAAAAAATCCTGTTAAATTTACAGTTAAAAAAACAAAACAAAAACGGTAGCCATGGTCGCCAGGAATGCACTGTAAAAAAATACAGTAACAGGATGATGGCATATTGGTGTTTGTATATTTTACAACCTAAGTGATGTAATGTTAATAGAAAGCCACAGAATACACAACACCCTAATCTACATTACTGAAGACAAAAATGAAAAAAAAAAAAAAAGACTTCAAATCTAATGTGTTGTATCATGTATGGACTTACAGGAAATGTCCTTTTACATTTTTTTTTTTTTTTTTTGCACTATAAATTATATGGTAATATATAGTTTTTACTTACAAAAATCATAAAGTGTTTTACAGTAAAATTGCATATAATTTGATGTTAAATCATTTATAGTTTTTTCACCATCTAAGATAACTTACAGTTAACTAGCTAACTCTCTGGTGCTCTTCACATGGTGGTCAAATTGGTGATTTTTTTTTTTTTTTTTTTTTTTTAATTTCAGTTAAATGAATGTACTATATTTTAGTTTGATTAATGTTTTTTTATTTAATATTTTGTATTTTTAGGGGATTTTATGGTACTAAATTATATTTATGGAATAGTTAGGATCCATTTATTAACTGTTAATCATTTTTTTCAGCACAGACCTGAAAATGAAGTTTCCAACTTAATCTGTCATAAATCTTGAATGCTTTGGGAAGTTTGGTCTCTTTTTAAAGACACTTGGCAGATTATTGCTGAAGTAAAAAAAAAAAAAAGCCAAAACAAGTTGTGTTCCAAATTTGAGATTGATATCTCAAAAAATTAGCTTTCAGTAAGATTTTGTTTAGGCGCAGTACCAAACGCTTCCACTAGATGAAATTCATCTCCCATTCAGTTCCAACATTACTGACTATTGTTAGTAATGACTATTAAAATAGTGACTGTTTTTTTCAGGACCTTTTAACCTTTTTGAATCATGTCAATGATTTTTTTTTTCTTTGTGTTCACATAACAAGTGCCAAAACCTTTACCAAGTTTCACACCATTCTGATGAAGTAAATGTGACCCGTGTTGGCAAAATGAGTGGGAATGTGCACGGGCTACTTACAAGCTACATGAAAAACGTCAAAAATTTTGATTTTGGTTGAATTTGATGTTTTCACAAAAATGAGTTCATTAAGCCCTTGTCTAGCCACCCATATGCTTCAAATAGCAATTAAAAATCTAAAAGTATCTTTATTTGTATGTTTTCGGAGAAGAGTACCTTTCCTTCGTCCTTGAAAAATGCAGTTTTTCTCTGCTCGCTTCACCACTCGCGCTTCCCCAGCACAAGTTTGGTATCGTTTTAAAGCGCAGCATTCCAACTTTGTGAATATTCATAGCGAATTCTCGATGGCATGAGTATGATCCAATGAAATGTGACTTTCAAACTCATGCTGATATAAACAAATCTATAATCCAAACAGATCCGAAGTGCGCCCAAAAAGACGCTTCAGACAGCGCATGTTCCCGATTTACACATATACACAGAATTACAGTAAGCCTAATTCAAAATATTGAAGTAAAAAATTTAAAAATTATATATATTTTTCCTATAGATATTTGGCATAATTAACTTTGCTGACTTCAAACAGGTGTAGCTCAGTCATTTGTTCTCTGATTCCAACAAATCATACATCATTTCGAAGGTTTTTAATAGACATTGTGAAAATAACAATAACTCATATTTGAAAATTGGCTCATTGCGGCTCATTTTGTCAGCACGGGTCACAAATAATTCTAAAAAACCAAAACCTAAATTTTTCAGTCAAAAATGACCAAATGGCGTCAGAGGGTTAATAACGTTTTTACCTTAGCAATTTTACAAACATTTTTACAGTGTATGGTTTTGGAAAAGTTTGTGCCATTTATTCCAAGAAAAGTTTAATGACTGTAAAATGTCATGTGGTGTAACCATCACATAAAAAGTAATAAGAAGTCTAGTTATGCTCTGCGATGTTATCAACTTGACATTGCTCTTCATGAGTTCTTGCGCAGAGAAAGACCTGCTGCAAGATAACTTGGTACCATCAGTCTGTCAGACGAGAGTAAAGCAGCCTGATCTCAGCAGTATCATACAATGTTTACATGAACATTTTGTGTTTTTGGACATATGTTGCAGTGTACAATATGTACATACTGACAGCATCTAAAACATAGTATTTGTGCACAGCTTTAGAAACTTGTTGGGTTTTTGTGAATCCATTTATATTTATAACTATGTTCTATATTTACATTTTATTATTATATAGATCATTTTGAGCAACTAAACCCACCCTACCCTAAACTTAACCACCTCTCAACAATATAACAAACACAATAGACAGGTGAATGCATAGTGTTAATAATATTACAATATCCAGGACTGGAGTTGGGAACCACTGTGTTAAGTGATGTTTTTAGGCACTGCACATCACCCTTCATTCTGGCAAGCCTATAATCCAAATCCAGTTGCAAAGTAAATTGTCAGTTTGACTATGAGTGTGTGTGTGTGTGTGTGTGTGTGTGTGTGTGTGTGTGTGTGTGTGTGTGTGTGTGTGTGTGTGTGTGTGTGTGTGTGTTTTGCAGGGTAAGTTCAGCATTAGTTTCAGTGCTAATAGAGTTGTGCAGGGCCTAAACCCCAAATAAAAGAAATGCGCTGCCCTTAATCTGAGCAACCTGTCAACTTCCTGATCCATCCCTCTGGTTTCCATGGATACTCCAGCTCCCCGTCCAATCCCCACTGTGTGTGGCTGGCGTGACCAATGGGATTAGGGGGAAAGGGGGCCAGTCAGCACGCTGGGTGTTGTGTCAAAGCCGCGGAGGCATCGAATGTTTTTGTTTGGATTTGTGGAGAGGGTCGCCGCTGGGATGATGTGTCTGGAACAAGGGTTGTGTTGTGTGACCTGTGCATGCAAAGAAACACACACACATAGACACACGCATACAAACATATACACACACACACACACACACACAACGACACACTCTTTGTCTTTATTTCCGGCAAATATATAAATATACACACACACATACATTTATATACTGTATATATATATATATATATATCTCACAAATTTTGTATATATGTAAATGAGAAATGAAAAACAATGAAAAGAGTATGTGATACATGCCGCAAATAAAGACACAAATAGTGTGTTGTGTGTGTGTGTTTCTTTGCATGACAAAATAATTTGTCAGGTACTTAGGTAAATCGAAATCCTACTTAAAGATGTTGTTCCACATTATTAAGCAAGTCACAGTTCTCATGCAATAAGGGGAGGAAGAAAGATCTTTGTGAAGATGAAAAGCATGAAATGGTGCAATGTTGTGCAAAAGGCATGAAAACAACTAATATTGTGTGAAAACTGAATGGAGATTATCAAACTATCATAAAATTTGCGAGTGATTTAGAGCACAGCAGAACTCCGATAAAGGCTTATCAATGAAAGTTCCTATCAAAAAAATTAATTGTATTAAAAGGGCAGCTATAAAATAGCCAGTTTTGAGCAGCAAACAGGTATTTGAAGCTGCTGGTGTCTCTGGAGTCTCAAGAAGCTCTCCATGCAGGCTGGCAGTTGTGCGTAAAGATGCATTTCAGCCACTCCAAACCAAACCTCACAAAGAGAAACATTTACAGTGGGTGTAGAAATACATGAAGACTCATTTTTTTTAAATAGTTTTATTCCCTGATGAATGCCATATTACAATGGATGGTCTGAATGGATGGATTTCTGGATGGTTGGTGAATGGCCACCACGTTCCAACAAGACTGTGACGTCAGCAAGGAGCTGGTGGGTGATGATTTGGGCTGGAATTTTGGGAAGTGAGATGGAAGATCCCTTTAGGGTCTCTGAGGGTGTCATAATGACTTCATCAAGATATGTGGAGTTCATAACTGGCCATTTTCAGCTATGGTATAAAAAGAAGGATAGTGCCTTCTGTAATACAATGCACTATGCACTATCCCATGCTGCAAAAAAAAAAAAAAAAAAAACACTACAGCAACAAAACTGCTTAAAAATACACCCACTGTAAATTAATGTAAAATGTTTATCTTTGTGAGGTTTGGTTAGTGGTGGCTTAGTTAGTTATAGTTTTTTTTTTTTTTTTTTTTTTTTTTTTTTTTTTTTTAGTTATTTTAGTACATCTACTTATACTCAAAATGAGAAATGTTGCCTCGGCAAATAGCTGAAATAAAATACTTTTTTTCTTAATATTTTATTTGAGTTGAAATAAATTTTATGTCAAAGTTTTTATTTTTTATTTTTTATTTTTTTTACTATTATAATCTTCAGATAGCCTGTTTGTTTGTTTTAGACCTAGATAAATTATAAATTATAGATTTTACAATTGTAAAAAAAAAAAAAAAAAAGTTATCTTTTAAAGATGCTAACAGCACTTGCATCTGTCTTCTTCTAAATGTATGGGCATCTGACTGTAATTCTGAGCAATGTGCTACAGCAGATTAAGTGGTGTGGTGACACATCTTGCCCCACTTTCCCCTTGTAAAGACACAGGTCAGTGTTTTTTTTCTGAGGACAGATGGGTTTTTATTGTTATGCTGTAGTTGAGTCAAGCACAAGAGGGCAGTGTAGAGCAGCGGGTTGAATATAAAGGGCTTTTGCTCCCCATGTGCCCTCAGTGAACTCCACACCCAGATGCAGACAGTTGGCTCCGTTCCAACACATGCTTCTCTGCTGTCCTCACATAACAGGGCCAAACACATACCTTCCCTCTCTCTTCTTCTCTCTTACACACCGCTTCTTTCTTTCCCTATTTAACCTTCTTGTATATGCATTTTAAAAGTTGGCAGGAGATAAATGTATATCTTTTTAAATAAAGTTTGTTTCCAGACTATTTTTGTTGTTGTTTTAGGTTGTTTTTATGATAGATTGCCTTTTCAAGTTTGATTATTTAAATTTTTGTAGGATTTAAAACGTATGTTTAAACAGCAATAATTTGCCATCTTAAGGTAATTGAATATATGTTGGGATATAATTACACAAAACTGACTTTTTCACTTGTATCTTGGCAAAGCTACAAGGTGAGAAAATAAATGGAAAATACTAGCTTTTATTTGTATTTAGTTTTTATCAAAATGTTCATATTTACTAATAGCCTACAGCAAGATGTTGTAAACATAAATGTGATTTATACAGGCCCAAAATGTCATCCATATGACCAAAATTAATGTCACTGTGCATTTACCTGTCTATTATGTTTTTAATATTGTTGAGAGGTGCTGTTGATGGTGCATTTAAGTGCTCAGCATTATCTAATAAAATATGAATATACAAATATTACTAAACATTAGTTATTAGGGGTGTAGCGATACATGTTTCGTCCTGAACCGTCACAGTTCGGTTCATGCAGTTAGATGATGAATACAGTCGGTCACAGGCAATTCACACTCCAATCCAGAAGGGGGCGCACACGGTAATGCAACACCGTTTGCTAACTGCCACAACAGGAAAAAGCGCAGAAGAACAACAGACGCTCTATGCATAGATATGTTCAAGTGTAATCTCTTAACCAGTGTTTCAACTGCTGAAAGACATCAATAAAACGGCTTGAGAATAATATTTCACATAGCATTACATTTACCTCAGGTCAGTCATTTAGTGTCCACAGCATGTTAGTTCACTAGAGAAATAAAGCTTTTCACTAAATATACGCACTATATTTGCTTATATATTCTTATGCATTCTATTAACTTTACCTGTTAGTAATGTTTTAATTATTTAATGTGTTTAAAGGTGCCGTAGAATGTTCTTTCACAAGATGTAATATAAGTCTAAGGTGTCCCCTGAATGTGTCTGTGAAGTTTCAGCTCAAAATACCCCATAGATTTTTTTTAATAAATTTTTTTTAACTATGTTTACATTTGATTCTGAATGAGTTTGATAGTGCTCCATGGCTAAAGCTAACATTACACACTGTTTGAGAGATTTATAAAGAATGAAGTTGTGTTTATGAATTATACAGACTGCAAGTGTTTAAAAATGAAAATAGTGACGGCTCTTGTCTCTGTGAATACAGTAAGAAACGATGGTAACTTTAACCACATTTAACAGTACATTAGCAACATGCTAACGAAACATTTAGAAAGACAATTCACAAATATCACTAAAAATATCATGATATCATGGATCATGTCAGTTATTATTGCTCCATCTGCCATTTTTCGCTATTGTTCTTGCTTGCTTACCTAGTCTGATGATTCAGCTGTGCACAGATCCAGACGTTAATACTGGCTGCCCTTGTGTAATGCCTTGAACATGCTGGCATTATGCAAATATTGGGGTCATACATATTAATGATCCTGACTGTTACGTAACAGTCAGTGTTATGTTGAGATTCGTCTGTTTTCCGGAGGTCTTTTAAACAAATGAGATTTATATAAGAAGGAGGAAACAATGGAGTTTGAGACTCACTGTATGTCTTTTCCATGTACTGAACTCTTGTTATTCAACTATGCCAAGATAAATTCAATTTTTGATTCTAGGGCACCTTTAAATAAATTTGTCATGAAAATAAGTTATGACAACAACTGTGTAAATGAATATATTTCAAAAATGGAATTTATAAATAATTTTATAATTGTATTTAGAAGTTAATGCAAAACTTGCCTTTTGTGCAATTTACATGTTTTTCTATTTGAGTGTTAAAAATAAATCTCAACTGAATTGGGCTCTGTTGTTAATTGTAACCTTCAATATTATAGTAGTTTTTTTTTTTTTATCCTTAAAAAATGTGAATTATAAGTGAATTTATTTAAAGAGAGACACAATTTGTTCAATAAACCACTTTTTAATAAAAAAGAAGAAAAGAAGCAATTTCATGTTTAGTTTTCTCCGCCCTGCTGTACGGAACCCGTACCGAACCGTGACTTCAATACCGAGTTATGTACCGAACCATAATATAATATAATATAATATAATATAATAAACCAACAAGTCTGTAAAGCCGTCACAGTTGGTTGCTGAAACAAAGAGTAGTTGAGGCAGGAACTAATCGCAGCAGTCACTTTTATTAACATTTCAAACAAAATAAGAAACACGCAGTAGTACAGGAGAGAACAATACATGTAGGCAGGAGAAACACAACCAACTAAAAATAAATGAGAACAGACCAAGAACGACTCAAACTGAGGGCTATAAATCCACAGAGAAACAGAGAAACCAAACAGCTAAACAAGGAGCAGGTGAAACAAATCAATTAAACAATGAGTTGCTATGACAACAAATGAGAACTGTGGAAACAATATCTACAAACTAAAAGTCCAGGAAAACTAAACAGAAACCAAACTGAATGTTAGAAAAGTTGTGCATGCACAAACACTGTGTTTTAGATGCTGTCAGTGTGTACATTTTGACATTACAGTCCTTGTTTCACTTGTAAGGTAGCAAATCTACAAGGTGCTTATTAAAGGGATAATGTAATATTTTAATATGAAATAAACAGATTTTCTATTCAAAACTCTGCTGACAGTATGATTTGAAAAATGGTTTGAACTCAAGAAGTGCAAAACAAAAACATATTCATTAGTGATCTTGTTGATGAGGCGGGGAAGAGTCAGTTCAGTTTGTTGGAAACAATGTTATTTTTTCTTTATGCTTGATGCACCTTTGGCCTGTCGTGTTTGACTGCGGGTCAGGCTGCCGGATTGCTTCCCGGTCATCCAGAACTGGGTCAGACTGTTCTCCTGTCACTTCCTGTAGCATCAGCGCATGCAGTGAGGGAGAAGGGGACGTAACTAGTGTGAGTCACTGATTTCTGTGACAGACCCGCACACGCGCATTTCCTCTCTGCGTTACATAGCCTGCCGTGTGATTATCTAATTAACCCATATCATAGTCAAGTTATTGGAAACAGAAGCCCAATATGTAATTAAACAAAACAGATTTTCATGCTTCATGCTTCCCCACATTGTGTAAATTGACCATTCGGCTTACATAAAACGCTAAATAAATTTGACAGTCATGCTGATTATCTGCAGTTCACATCCATATTCAGTGATCTGGACTGCAAATGCACATTTAAAGGGATCGTTCACCCAGAAACTAAAATTGTCATAATTTACTCCCCCCTCATGTTGCTACGAACCCATAAGTCTTTCTACCATGAAACACAAAAGATGTTTTTCCATACAAGGAATGGCTATAAAAGCTTTGAAATGCACACAAAAGTACAATAAAAGTATTATAAAGGTGGTCATTGTGTGCTGTATTTCAAGTCTTCTGAAGCCATACGAGAGAGAAACTGAAAAAGTGTGCTTAATTGTATTGAACGTGCACTTGTGGTGTACTTCAAATCTTAAAAGTGTGTGTGTGTATAATATATATATATATATATATATATATATATATATATATATATATATATATATATATATATATATATATATATATATATATAATTTAAAAAAAAGTACTTCAGATAATATAATACACTTAATATTAATACTTAAGTGTAAGAAACAGTCATAAAAGTGATACTTAAGTACACTTTTAAAAAAAGTGCACTGTAAAAATGTCAAAATAAAAGTACATTTTAAATCATTGTTTTAATAAATTTTGTTGTGTTTTGAAGAAGTACACTTATTTTGATTATGAAATTACATATAAAGATGTACTTAAGTCCTACTTAAAGAAACACTCCACTTTTTTTGAAAATAGGCTCATTTTCCAACTCCCCTAGAGTTAAACAGTTGAGTTTTACCGTTTTCGAATCCATTCAGCCGATCTCCGGTTCTGGCGGTACCACTTTTAGCATAGCTTAGCATAGTTCATTGAATCGGATTAGACCGTTAGCATCGCGCTTAAAAATCACCAAAGAGTTTCGATATTTTACCTATTTAAAACTTGACTCTTCTGTAGTTAAATCGTGTACTAAGACCGACGGAAAATGAAAAGTTGCGATTTTCTAGGCTGATATGGCTAGGAACTATACTCTCATTCAGGCGTAATAATCAAGGAACTTTGCTGCCGTATCATGGCTGCAGCAGGCGCAATGATATTACGCAGCGTCTCTCACAAACGTCTCCATGGTTACAAGGCACGCTCCCTGTGCAAGCAGGGGGTCACAGTCAGTGCGTAATATCATTGCACTGCTGCAGCCATGGAACGGCAGCAAAGTTCCTTGATTATTACGCTGGAATGAGAGTATAGTTCCTAGCCATATCAGCCTAGAAAATCACAACTTTTTATTTTCCGCCGGTCTTAGTGCACGATTTAACTACAGAAGAGTCAAGTTTTAAATAGGAAAAATATCTAAACTCTTTGGTCATTTTTAAGCGCGATGCTAACGGTCTAATCAGATTCAATGAACTATGCTAAGCTATGCTAAAAGTGGTACCGCCAGAACCGGAGATCGGCTGAATGGATTCGAAAACGGTAAAACTCAACTGTTTAACTCTAGGGGAGTTGGAAAATGAGCCTATTTTCAAAAAAAGTGGAGTGTTCCTTTAAGTGGGTCAAAAAAGCAGCACTCTAAAGTTCATTTTATTGCTTTTAATATAAATTAAACTATAATTCTTTTTCATTCAGTATGTAATTAAAATGCAATTAAGTGTCTGAAAACATACAGTTAGTTTGTACTCAAGTATATTCTTATAAAGTATGTTGTTTCCATACCTACTCTAAAATTCTAAGATTTTACTATAGTGCACATCTTTTTCCACAGGGGCGTTCACTGAACATTTTTCCTCTGCACATATGAGTTCATTAGAGAAGTAACATTATTACAAAGTACCAATGTAAATGAATGTTTCTTTTGAATCTAAATCCGATATTTTCAATTCATTCAAAGGTAGACTCACTGAGTCGGCTTTTAACGACTCACTGGAAGGGAAGATTATTAGTGAATATCAACTTAAAAACGTGGTCTGTCACTTTTCCCTCATGATTCAAGTTCAGAAGAATATTTCTAAAGCTAATACTTTTTTCACCCTGTTTTTTAAGATATTTTTGCCGTTTTTGCCTTTATTATGATAGGACAGTAACCAGACAGGAATTGAAGGGGGAGAAAGAGAGAGAGAGAAAGAGGAGCGGTATCGGGAAAGGTCAGAGAGCCGGGAGTCAAACTCAGGTCGCCTGAAGCTCAACAGCACTATATGTCGGTGCTGCCCACGAGGCTATCGGCGTGACTTTTCATCCTGTTTTAAAGCTCGAAAGCTTCAGTTCCCGTTCATTGTAATTGCATGGAAAAGAGTGACCTGCACAGTCAGAATTTTTCCTTGTATGTTCCACAAAAGAAAGAAAGTCACAAGGGTGGGTAAATGAAGACATTTCTGGATCACTTCATCTATTGCTAAGTGAGTTTTCTGCAGCAAAAGACCAATTTAGGGTTGAAAAAACCAAGAAATCAGAGGCCAAGACTGTGGTCAGTGCTCTCTCTCCAGACTTTGCTTGTTTGCATGCTGTGGGTTTTAATGCTATTATAGTCCTGTGAGTCAGGTCTCGCGAGTCACAGAGAGTGCCAGTTTGGTCTGGTCACCATAGTAAAATCTCCATATGGGCAGCAGAGACACGAACTCAGCCGTATTCCTCCTTCACCTCAGACACTTTCCACTGTAAAAGACAAATAGAGAAAAGAAAGAGCGAGACTGGGGAGAAGAAAAAAATAAAACAAAAGCTTGGTTTAGGCTGGCTGGAAAATGTCAATGTGTTAGAAATTTCCCAGCACGTAAAGCAAACTAAACAGGGCAATTACGTTGGGATTGTTTCCAGATGATTCTATCTCTCTTCCTGCTGAAAAAGGGAGAAACGGGCTTTTCAAGAACTGAGTGCGCTGATAGTTTCTCTTTTCGCTCGCGTGGGAAGGTCAAAGATGGGTGTGAAAATGGTGTTGCTTAGCTCCTCAGTGGTAACTGTTATATGTTTATATATTTATTTTGCAGAAGTGGGTTTTTGTGCTGAATTGTGATCTATTTCAGGCAAGATCTATTTTAGCATGGCAGTGGTGAGAAGACTGGACCGGGTTTAGAGGTCAGCCAAAGCACAACCAGCTGCCCACCGACCGGACAATAGTACTGTTTAGTAACTGAATACACAGAATACACTGAGAACGTTGTTGTATGAATTTAGAATCGGTCTTGTGTTTGGTTGCAGACAACGTCAGTGTCTTTAAAGGAGTCATTTACAAAAACAGCAGGTTTGTGCATGCGTTAAGCCATGGTGCTCATTCTGGAAAAGAACATTTGAGTATGGCAGGCAACATTTTCTGATCCTGATATTTATTCTCTTAGATCTTGGGAAGGTTCTCGAAGAACTTCCTTTCTAGGCCATTGTGGATGATTTCCAGGGCGTTCCTATGTGGTTTCTAAGGTGTATCAAATTATTTTAAACGCTTGGTATGCGACTGCCATGGTTTAGGGCACGGTTGGGCATCTCTGGCCCTCGAGATCCACTTTCCTGCAGAGTTTAGCTCCTGAACAAACTCACCTGGCTGTAGCTGTCTAGGACTGTGTCCTAAATCGCCCCTTATACCCTTAAATAGGGCACTTTTTGAGGGGACAGCTATTTGTAGTGGTGACCTAAACTATAGTGAACGTTATCAAGTGCACTCGTTCAATCCCACAATGCACAACGCAATAATGAGTATACAACTGATGTACTCTCAACAGCTAGAGAATATCCATAATGCACTGTGAGAGTCTCGCGCTAAATGTATTCCTGCGTCTGACCAGAAGATGGCGACCACAACTGAATCATCCATCCATCCATTTTCCAAACCACTGGTCCAATGTGGCTACAGCGTAATGTCATACAGGTATTCCTTTTTAAAGAGGTAGTCGATTATGATTTTACTATTTTAACTTTGGTTAGTGTGTAATGTTGCTGTTTGAACATCGTAACTTTGCAGATTATTAAGTTCAATGCAAAGAGAGATATTTTCTTTTAAAGAATTCTCTGTTTAAGGATTACAGCAAACGGCTGGTAGGGACTACAACAAGCTTCTTTCCGGGTTAGTGACATCACAAACCCTAAAATTTACATAAACTCCACCCCCGAGAACACTCAACAAAGGGGGCGGGGCCATGTTGGGCTGCTTTAGAGAAGAGGAAGAGTTGTTGTAGTAGAGTGTTGTTGTCATGCCGTCATTTTACGCCGGTCTGCTTCACAAACGAGGGTCAATTCAACACAAAAGATGAACATGACGACACATGCTAGTGGATGAGTTGAATCAACTCCACAGCAACTACATACATTTATCCACTAACCATTCAGAAACGTCCAGTTTCATTCTAAAAGTTGTAACTTCTTCCTGAGTCTCTCCATCAGTGTTGACTCCGGTTTGAACAATGTAAGGCTGAACACCGTTACTGACAATCCTCATTTTGGCTGCGTGAGATTCTCCAGCTTTGTTGTTGTTGAGCAACCAAAGCGTGAGCTGTTAAAGCTCTGCCCTCTTCTGGAAAGGGGGCGGGAGCAGCAGCTCATTTGCATTTAAAGGGACACACTCAAAAATGGCGTGTTTTTGCTCACACCCAAATAGGGGCAAATTTGACAAGCTATAATAAATGATCTGTGGGGGATTTTGAGCTGAAACTTCACACACATTCTGGGGAAACCAGAGATTTATATTACATCTCGTAAAAGGGGCATAATAGGTCCCCTTTAATTGATTATTAAATTGTTAGTTAAGGTTTATACATGCTAGTTTCCGTGACAGAGTTCAAGATAAATCTTTTCATTACTACTGGAGCTGCCAGTTTGCTAAGTTTCAAATGATTTAAACAGCAAGCCCAAACTATGTAAAAGCAGCAGCCCTTCCGGCACATTCAGTGTCCGAATTCACTCACTCGATTTCATTCACTCCCTTAAGTGAACTATATTAGTGGACTAATGTAGACTAATAGTGAATGAAGGTACAGGGGGTGATATTGGACACAGCCTAGTAATCCAGAAGACCTTGATTAGTTTGTTCAGGTGTGTTTGATTAGGGTTGGAGCTAAACTCTGCAGGAAAGTGGATCTCGAGTTGCCCACCTCTGATTTAGGGTGTTTGTATCACTCCATTTATCCATTTTCACAATGCGAACAGAGTATGTAAGTGGTGCAGAGTATAAATGGAACAGGCAGCACATTTGTGGGATTTTGCCTAAGGAAAGGCAAGATTTTTGGAAAACTGGAGCATCTGTGTTTGCTTGAAGCATAGCCCGCGTCTTCTTGTCTACAGCTGAAATTCAGCCGTGCTGATATTCAATACAGTAGCACTGCTGTTTGTCTAATATTGCCTGAATTCTAGAATTGCATATATTTCATCTCTGATGAATAGTGTCAATTGATTGTATATCATAGCAACAAGATGTTTTTGACTAAAGTAGATGGTGTACTTACCTTACCTCTTCTCCCAACAGTCTTTGCTGGTGTCCCGATAACACTGAGCAAATGACTCTTCCCAGAATTTCTTTCACTGCTCCTGAAGTGAGCAAGTTTTACTGCTTGTTTTTGACTGAGGTTCTTGCACCGCAGTTTGCATTCATTGATCAGTGAGTTGTGTCCATTGGAAACCCACCGACAGCAATGAATGTTTATTGCAGTCATTAGTGGGCTAATACACCCATACTTCTCTTTCCAGAAGCGTTTCGAGATCGTTCTTCATTACGTTGTTTTTTTTGGCCACCCTCAGGGTACAGTCAACGGTCGATGGTTTATTATAGAAGCTCAAAACTCACCGACAGCGTTGAATGTTCACCAAGGGACCAGGGAATCTTGTAGGACAATGTCCGTTTTATTGTGGACCTACTGTAGAAACACCAAGTGCGGTTTGGTGGAAAGTATTACGTTGGAATGGAATTAAAGCCAACATGTAATCATAAAACAAAATAAACAAGATATTCAACAACATAAAAAAAAATGTTGGCTGACTTTGCATTTTTTTAAAAAAAGACCATTCCATTAAAGACCTCATTATTTCATATTTTGTGACTTTTAATCTGTCTTTTAGCTTGGAGGGCATCTATATGCTACTCCTTAAAGTGTGAGAAAAAGAATGATGATGACTCATCCTGCACTACACAGATTTTTGTCCAATCAAATTCTCTTTAGAATGCCCCACCCACTGTTACCACCTGCAACCTACTAGCAAGTGAAATATTTAATGGTATTTATGTCTCGCCCAAACTTCCTGCAAGTAATTGGAAATATGTCAGCACATGACTGCTTTCATCAAGAGATTTCATGGGATCCTTAAAAAAAATCCGAAGACTAGAACAAGAAAAACACATCACAGCATGAGATATAATAAAATTGTGAGGTAAAAACCCACTAAACCTGAGTGATGTCTGGGTTTTACTTTTCTTTTAATGTGTCTCTTGCTCTTACTATCTTTTTCGCTGTCTCTTTCTCTCTCTCTCTCTCCAGGCCTGTTCTCTTTACCCTGATCTGAACCCCAGCCTGTGTTTCCTGTGTGAGAGCTCTTTGAGGCAGGCATGCATTATTAATGCACGCTCCCATTTGACTGCTCCTCCAAACTACGCAACCTATCCCGGCGACTTTTAAACACACTCTCTCCCCCCTCACTCCTCTGGCACAGGAATCAAGAGGACTGAGTATGTTGAGGGATTTCAAAAATCCCTGATTAGAATATCATGCGAGGTATGACTATGAAAGGAGAACGTAAGTCTGTGCGGTTCTTTGGGATGCAGTTTTGTACGGATGGGCATGAGACCTCATCAGTTTTATTTCACTAATAAAGGAAGAAATGTTTGAGTAAGGCAGCATTTAGGATCGCACAATTAATCGAATAAATAATCAGTACGATTACAGCTGCAATTAAAGTGTAACTTCACTGTTGTTACAATGTCTGTAGTAAAATTTTTTCAGCAAAAGTCTGGAAGGGCTTTTGTAAAAAACTACATATTATACTTCGGCGATGGCGTATTGATTTGGGCATAACTAACAGTTTGAAATGTTGACTACAAACACAGAGGTTTTTCAGATTTCAGTCACGGCATTCTCGCTTTATTTACGATTTTTTGCAGCCTTTATCCACTGCCTACAACACTCTGGATCCACTGGAAACTGAAAATACCTGCTCCCGGTAAACGTTTACTCTTTGAATTCTTGAACCTGGGAACAATACAAGTCGACACTATTATTACTGAAAGTTTGCTAAGAAGTATTTCCTACTAAAGCAAGACTCTGCTAAGCATATCCATAACTGACTGATGGGAGTGGCCTTTGACAGCAATGTGCCCAAATTCATTATGGGTGTTGAAGTTTTCCTACCTATTTGGCAAAAGGGAAACAACAGCCTTTTTTCTCTGTTTTCTCAGGTAGCACTGAATTTTTTCTTTCTACTCTATAGGCAGCCAAGTTTTTATTGAAAGCATATTTTGCCAGTGATGAAGCATCCCTTTAATCATTTTTAGTTAACGGGGGTCTGTGGTGATACTGCTGGAGATTATTATTGGGCTATATATTGACTGATATTGTATATTTAATTGTGCATACTCATTTCCCTTATTTTTATATTTAGATTACTATTTAGATTAATATTTAGATATAACATGAAAATAATTATTGTTTTATCGGTATCGGCAATAATATTAATGTTGATGTGTGCTTCTACGTTTGTGAAATAAAAGTGTGCTTAATTCTAATGAATGTGTTCTTCAAATCTTAAATGTATATTTTAATAAACTTTTCATGCAGATAATATAATATTAATGAAACAAAAAAGCCACTTAAGTTTAAGTGCTTTCATGACTGTTTCTTAACACACTTAGGTGTCAACTTAAAAGTTTTAATCTTTTGTAGTGCTGTAAAGAAGTACACTTATTTTGATGTTTTAACCTACTGAAGCACATGTAAAGTACTTATATATAATTTTAACTTTAGTGTGTCATTTTATATTACATTTAAATTACAATACATTTTCGTTCATTTGCAATTAATAAGTATCCAAAAACAATACATTCAGTTGCACTTAAGATTATTTTTTAAAAGTACATTATGTCTGTAATAAGTTTGCTTTTTAAGTTAAAAGTATGCTAAAATTTATTTTTCACAAGGGTACCAAAAATGCAACATCATGTTAAAGTTAACTAATTAACTGTTCCTCCAACAATAAAATGCACAGCCATTAAAATACTCTTAGATCTAATTAAAAATAAAATGATGGGAGTGTTCTAGTGTTGTAACTTTCTGTATATAAATTATTCAGAATTTAAATAGTTTTTTTTTAATGCTGCTACAGTGCCAATATGAAGTTGACTGTTTAGGTCTGCATTTGATGACATTTAAAATGGCAATAAATTCATTTAGGAAGACATGATTACAAATACAGATTGTATGATTGATTACAAAATGAAACAAATTATAACTGGATTATTTTACCCTGATAATTATGCAGCCCAAGCTGTGTTATTGAATACAATTCAGATATTGACTTCAACTAGATCTTCACTGAAACCAAGAGCTCTAGCGTTGGGTTATTGCACCTGGTTTCAGCTAAGTGGAACGGTTTAACGGCTGGTGGCCTACATGTGTGTGTGTGTGTGTTTGCGAGCAGGTGAAACCCTCAACCTCGGTGAACCCCAGAGCAGACTCTGTTATCACCTTTAACACACCTGCTCACACCAGCAATGGACGACCGGTGGACCGTTTGCATGCGTAAGCGAACGAATGTCTTAAAGTCTCTCTATCTTCTATTAAAAATGCATTCCCTCATTTATCTGAGGAGCACTTGCTTACAGCATTTGATTGAAGTGCACTCACTGTATGTTTGGCGCTATCGCTCTGTTCCAATAACCAGAGCCAGGCCATGAAACATCTGGATTGTAAAGCGGCGAATGGGAATGGGAACGGGAACTTCCCCTTCTGATAGCGCGTCCAGAGAGTCTCTCAGGCTGCGCTTCCTGCCTCCCGCTGCTAGCTGTGTGTGAGGAGGGGAAAATAGACCTCAGGCACCCTCTTCTACTTTTACAAGAGTGTAGGAGTGCTGAAAATGACCAATTTCACACCACTGCAGCATTCATTTGAGCAGATATGCCCAGAGACTGCTTTAGTTGCAGCTAAAAATGTCTTCTTTTTGTGGCTTTAAACTATGGATGCACTGATACAGTATATATATAATATAATATAATATAATATAATATAATATAATATAATATAATATTGTTTATATACAAATTTAAGAAATTTACTAGACCAGGACCCAATGTAAGGTTTGTGGCACAGCTGCTCTAAACTAACAGTATTGGTGATCTAACTCTTGAGTCACAGTAGTGTTTCTAATGATAAAATATAATTATTGTTGGGATTTAATTGATTCAAAGATAGATCACACAAAAGTTTCATCAGAAACTAGTCTTTGGGAACAACTAGAAACAAATTTGTAAGTCAATAACAACAGAGTCTGCGGAAGAATACATAAAACAATGCCAGCAAGAATGCAAGCTGTTATCAAGGCCATACAAAATAAAAATAAAAATAAAAATAAAATAATACTACTACTTTTAATAATAATTATATTGCTAATTGTAATATATAATGTTTTTAAAAGAAGTCAGTTTGTACAGTTGTGTAAAATTGTTTAGATTATTTTTTCAGGATTATTTGATAAATAGAAAGTTCAAAAGAACAGGATTTATCTGAAATTGAAAGCTTTTACAACATTATAAATGTCTTTACTGTCACTTTTGATCAATTTAATGCATCTTTGCTGAATAAAATATTCATTTCTTTTGTTTCTTTCCAAAAAAAAGAAAAAAAAGGAAAGAAAAGAAAACTCTTGCTGACCCTAAACTTTTGAACGGTAGTGTATAATGTTACAAAAGCTTTCTATTTCAGTTAAATGCTTCTTTTGAACTTTCTATTCAGCAAATATTCCTGAAAAAATTTTTACACAGCTGTTTTCAACATTGATAATCATAAATGTTTCTTGAGCAGCAAATTATTAGAATGATTTCTGAAGGATCATGTGACACTGAAGACTGGAGTAATGATGCTGAAAATTCAGCTTTGATCACAGGAATAAATTATATTTTACTATATATTCAAATAGAAAACAGTTATTTTAAATTGTAAAAATATTTCACAATATTTCTGTTTTTTCTGTATTTTGAATCAAATAAATTAAGCCTTGGTAAGCAGAAGAGACTTCATTTAAAAACATTAAAAAAAATCTTACAGTTCAAAAACTTTTGACCGGTTGTGCATGTGTGTGTGTGTGTATGTATATGTGTGTGTATATATATAATATAATATAATATAATATAATATAATATAATATAATATAATATATTATATTATATTATATTATATTATATTATATTATATTATATTATATTATATTATATTATATTATATTATATTATATTATATTATATATACACACACATAGCTATAGCTATTTTAATTTTTTTACTACTTCGGAATATTATTTTACTTCTGGAATTATTGATATCTCCCTTCTATAATCATTCTAAATATATTTTTTTGTTTGTTTTTCTTGTGCTCGTGCCAAACGGAACTGCATAAATAATGTAATCGGTTTCCAAAGTAAAAAAAAAAACAGGTATCTCTGCATATTAAATGAATAGTTCAAAAATAAAAAAAATAGAAAAATGATCTCATTCTTTTCTCATGTCGTTCCAAACCTCCGTCACGTACATTCTGCTAACCCATCATACAGGTTTGGAATGACATGAGGATGAGTAAATGATGACAGAATCTTCAATTAGAGTGAACTAACCCTTTGACTGGAATACACCAAAAAAAGAAAAAGAAAAAAGACACACTTCAGCCTTAAAGTGTCTGAGAGTGAATGAAACACAACAGGACATTTAAATCGAACACAACTAACCCTGCTCTGTATAGACCACAGGAGAGAATCAGGAGCATTTGATCTGTATCCCGTCTCACTCTTTCCATCCTTCTCATCACCATCCATCTATTCATCCTCATCTCTCATCCGTCTCTCTCTTTCTTTGGCAGTTCAAAGACGGTCTCTCCTCTCTTTTAAACCCCCCACCCATCCACCACCCACCAACCTCCCCGTATCTCTCCTCTCTTTCATAGCCCGCTGGTCTAGCCCTCATTAGAATGGTGAGGACTTGAGCTGCTGAATATGTATGCCGCTCAGGAGAGGAGAGGAGGGATTGTGGATTAAGGGAATGAAAGAGGAGGCTGTCGGGTCTCTGATGTTGGCCGTGACATTTCCATGATGGCGGCTGTCTGCTCCCTTCACGTCGGAGCTCATTGTTCGGGGGTCAGAGCCGAACGACTTTCACTCCTCCATCAACGCGTCAAACTCACGGCCGTTCTGCAGAAGAGAGAGAGAGAGACAGACACTTAGACACTGACCTATTTATTGCAAGTGTCAAAAAACAGACACCTTTGAAATGAGGAATGCAGCAAAAAATATTCCTTAAACATTCAGGTCTCTCCTGAACCTCGAAACCTAAATGTTAAATATTTAAAATAAATATTAACCTCAGTATCAACCTAAATATAACATTTAGTTCAGCCCGACCCCATCCAAACTTCATGTATGTAAGTTCAGCCTTATTTCTCATAAGAAATAATATTAAAGTTTAAACGTTTCTTATTGATGCACATGTTTAGAATTTAAAATGCAACTCATCGTCGTAACATTTGCATACTGAATGTGATTGGTTTTCTTTTTCGTGGCTTTTGCATACTCAATTGCATTTCTTGCATCTATTTGCATACTGAATTGTGATTTGGTCTTGCTATCTGTACATAAATCCTACTGTATTAAGGTTATTATGTTATTTCTTTTAGGAAATGCAAATTTGATTTCCTCTCATACTTTGGTGACTGAAAAGTATAAAAATGGAAGGAAAATAGGTGAAATTGATGAGAGATTGTTGTAGTAAAACCATCAAAACTCATTTTTTTTCCTTATATACGTATTATTTGAAGCTTAATAAAGCGTAAAATAACCTTGATGAGGTGATACGCCGTTAAATTAGTGTTTGCCCAAAGATGTGCGGAGCCAAATAAAAGTTTAACACACACACACACAAACACACACACACTTGATTTGGATGTTTAATCCGGGTTTAATCTGTTCCGTAGACGCCACGCTGCCACAGTGTTTGCTTCAAACTGAAGCTAATCTCCATCGCTCGCGTCCGATTGCTCTTTATCACCACACACACACGCGTCTCACTAATGCGGCTGTGGAAAAGAGTAAAATTGATATGCTCAAGCTGTGGGGCAATTACGATTACTAAATGTTGATGTGTCCCTTTTGTAAGAGCGAGTCTGTTTTCACATCACCGTTAGTGTCAATAACGATCGCTCGGCTAGAAGTAGGTTATCACTTGTGACGTCAATCAAACATAAAAACACAGACTTGCGTTCTAGCGAAAGGCCTCAGGGTCACCCGTCTTAAGTCGTTTGAGTATATTGCTATCCGGTACACTCAGCACATCCACGACTCTTAGCTCGACTTTGCTAATGAGGCACTCGTAAAGTACTTAACGTAAGCGTTTCCTCTGCATTTAGAGTTTAGTGGAAAGATGCTGAACCCCTGACGACGACTGTGGGTTGATCTTAAAGAAATCAGGAGGCTTCTCCATTCACATTTCAAAGAGCGACTAAAGCTCAGTGGATTAGAGCGAACGAGCGGCTTGACAGGCCCTCGGAAAGCATTAACCACAGCGCTGGCAGTGCCTCGGCTCCGACTCTCTTCCCTTTGTGCGGGTTAAGAGCATTATCATACACGCTCCCCTTCTCATGCTGCCATCTTCACTCCCAGCTCCACTGTTTCATCTTTCTTTCTCGACTCAGCTTGTCTCGCACACACACACACACGGCCAGGCTTCTTTCGTGTGAGGTGCTTTTGTAATGCGTTAGAGAAACTTCAGTCCTGAAGTCAGCTGTCCTTATCTACAGCTGATGCTGCACTCTTCCACAACTCAATCCCTTCCTGTGTCTTTCTCCACTTGTCTTTTGTAAGTGGATTTGATCTACTTGAAGTCAACAAACTAAGTGCAAATTTTGACAGTTTTTAATAATTTTAGAAGCAGAGGTTGACCCTACTTTTTCCATAAGAGAGACACTGCTTTGACAAAAATGGGCATTTATAACCATTTCATGTGCCTTTGCTCATTCATGACAAAATACCTGGATTAAAAACTGAGCCAATAAACATGAACCCTTTTTGAGGGATACTTGGCCCACTTTGTTTCTTCTATGAGGTGTTGGCTTCGCAGAACTGTTTTTGAAAGACATTTGGTATTGCACAGAAAAAAACAAAGTTTTTCAGGTTTGCATCCCTAGTCGTCTTGATGCGGTAAAATCTGTGTTTAGATTTCAGACAATCCACTTTGGCGGAAAAGCCAACAAGATCGCAACTTCTGAAGGGAAGCCTGAACACTATTCCTGCTTTAACTTCAGACAGGGCGAAAAGGTATTTCTTTACGACTTCACACTCTCGTGTAGGACCGGACTGTGAGAAGACCGTAAACTACTGAAGGATTGCACGACTTGCACCTCAAACGGCCACTGAAACGGTGCATAGATGATGGTGAACACCTCCACCGTGCAGTAACGACATAACACTTGAAAGAGCGACGCAATCTCTGCGATATTTACAGCGTGTTGTTTCTGCCAGCGCACGCTTCTCTCAGTTCGCCCCGTTAGGGTTGAAACGACGAACAGATGTGCGACGCTAAACCGCAGCGGCACATCTGCGACGGAGGGGTGCCGTAATCTGCAGGTCCGGCTAAATCACAATAGGTTGACCTGTCTGGTGTGTAATCAGAGCAGGGGTGAGGGGGCCGAACAGGATTCCTGCGGATGGATTAGGCCGCCGTATTAGAATGAGAAGCGGGGAATGAAAAAGGATGACAGGAGGAAGCGTTTTCGGGTTGTTTATGTGTGTGTGTGCGTGCTTTAGGTTTTACAGCGTCTTGCTCTGGGTCTGCCATTTGAGTTCTTGGTCGGTGAGTCTGATTAGGGCGCTCTTCCTGTGCGCCTTGCAGTCGCATCAAAGACTTCCATATCCTGTCCCACACTCTCCCGCCCCTGACGTCCCATCCCCCCAGACTCGGAGCTGTCTGATAATCTTGCGCACAGAGTGTGTGCGTGTGTGTGCGCGCAAGCTTTGTATTGGCTGGCTGGAGATTGTGAATCTGTTTTTCAAAGCGTGGGACTTGTCTCTTCTTAATTCATAGAACGTCAAGCGCTGATATGATCTTTGACGGGATCAGTCAAATAGTTTGTATGTGAGTGAGGAAAGGTGGATGTTGTGTGTTTGTTTCTGCCTGTATTGGCACAACTGAACAAGACTCTACATGTTGGGTAATTCAAAGCGTCTGCCATAAACACTGTCTGTATCCTGAGCAGGACATTCTTGGACATAAACACGTTTTATTGCATCAGACAGGTTCCTCTGAAGATTAAAATCACGCCGGTGCTGCTGGTTTGTTTGATTATCCAGGAATATGTAAATATCTTCAGCCATTGGCTCGTTTAACTACTTTGTGATGTTTTGAGGACTCAATAATGCGCCCGCTTGGCTTTTTCAGAAGAAGTCTTTTTGGATTAAGATCTTTGGACAAAAGTATTGTGTGAAGGGGGAAAAAAATAGGTAGACAGCATTTGCTGTCACTCAATACATTCCAACCCTTGTGACCCCCACCCACACACACTCGCACGCACAAAGAAAAAACACAAATTATGACTCCTTGTCATAATTACAGACCTTTTCTCTCCCTCTTGTTTTAGTAGCTGAAGTGAACTCGTTGCACCCTTATTTTGCCTCGCACAGATCTAAACTAAACAAAACGGTGAGAATGCAGCTTCGTCAAACTCTTCGCTCTCTTTCGTATTTCGAGAGCAAGAGTCTGGCAACCTCTAACCCTTAGGGGCCCCTCAGCCGGCAAACGGCTGAACCCGTACAGCTCCGGGCCTGGATGAAGCTTGACCTAGTCTGTCTGGAGGGGGTCTGACGCTTTTGTCTCGCTGTCTGCCTTTAACCCCCACCACCTCACTCCTGAACGCACTCGGCCAGATCGCACCGTCTGCACGCACCGTCCCGCAACTCTCCGCAACTGGGCTGTGAAACCTGCTCGTTCACAAACCTCTCTCATGTCTTTCCCAGCGGTATGAGTAGCGGTGATAGTGGAACTAATAGGGATCATCACGGTCTGTCTCTCAGGCGGCCGTCTGGACGCGGGAGCTTTGCGTGTGAAAAGCGTAAGCCCTCATTCAGAACTCAGATAACAGAAAAGCAAACAAGCACATAACGGCGGAATGCACTGAATGAACTCTGCCAGAGTGAAAGCGCACGGCGCGCCGCCTCGTCACACTCGAAACGACTTTTAAGCCACAACAAAGGGATAGAACTGAGAAAAAAGAAGTAGTTAGGAAGTGAAATGAGCTTGAAGTACTCACCCCTCACTGTAAGGTCACCAGAGCCCACTTGCAGTTTTGAGAACGGCGGTTTTATTAAAAATGTGACCAAAAATGATTTTTTTCTCATCAAAAAGTAGCCTCCAAAATCTTGAGTCCTTCAAAATGAGTTAACTTCCAGAATAATCAGTCTTTTTCCCATACATTTTACACATCATACTCGTTCGCCTGCTTCATTTGCTCACAAACCCACACACAAGCACACGCAGTCGGTCACAAAGCAAACTGTAGGTACACAGAGTCCTCAGCCGGTCCCACACACACTCACAGCCTTGTCTCAGGCTGCTGGAATGGGCTATATATGACTCGGTTGATGGACAGGGCACATTCTGTCAGGTGACAGACAGAAGCTCCTCTGATTGGCTGGCTGAGGCCAGCCCCGGGGCAAGAGCGCTGTGATTGGCTGCTTTTGAGGTTGCTGAAAGAAGAATCTCTCAGTATTCCAGACTACTGTTCTGGCCGGGGCAGGGCAGGACTGCTGCACTCTGTCAGTCCTAACACTAATCATTGAGAGAGAGAGAGAGAGAGAGAGAGAGAGAGAGAGTGGACAAGAATAGTCAGAGTTGCAAATCTTGTGTGGCTATTTTGCCTCAATAAAAGTGTCAAGAAGTGAAGTTTGGGCAGCAGGGATGTTGGTTGCCTGCTCCTTTCAGTGCTGGCTTTTACATTTATTGGAGAAAAAAGAACTAACTAAAATACAGAAATAAAATATAAAGCATGTATATTGTGATATTGCTCCAAAGTGGAGGACTAATATAGTCAGAATTACTTTAAAACCGAACAAAGTTTTCTTTTCTTTTCTTTTTTTTCTTTTTGCTGTTTACAAAAATTTTTGTACAAAAAAATAAGATCAGGAAAAGCAACATTGCAAGACAATAACAATACACTAGCAATGGTTTTATATGAATGTCGACGGGAAAAAATGTGGATAGAATTAATTCAAATAACTAATCATTGTTTTTTGGGGATTGGCCTAAATGAGCTAGTGAACTGAACCACATTTCTAGCAGGTTAATTTGCTCACTTAAACACATCATATATATATGAGATTAATCTGCTATTTCCCCAACAAACATATTACAATTTCCATTTGCATAAAGAGTTTACAGTTGAACATCTGTTTAACATCTCAACAGTAGTTAAAACTTCATTTGTGGATGCAGATATTTGGCACCTGATGATTAGTTGCACCAGATGACATCTTTGACTCCAAATGACTCAAATTCTGGTAACCTGGTTTGTTCTCGCACTCCATGTGCAACTGAGATTTAAAGCGATGGTGGAGGGGAAGATTTCCAACTAATAACTTGAATTTCACATACATTGGTTTAAAGAATTTTTTTTTTTTTTTTTTTTTCCAGAATTTTTCATGAAAATGAAATAACATCCTTATATACGCATTTTGTTTATATATATATATATATATATATATATATATATATATATATATATATATATTTGTTTTTAAAATAAATAAATGTTTATATGTGACCCTGGACCACAAAACTAGTCATAAGTGTCACAGGTATATTTGTAGCAATAGCCAACAATACATTGTATGGCTCAAAATTATCAATTTTTCTTTTATGCCAAAAATCATTAGGATATTAAGTTAAGATCATGTTCCATGAATATATTTTGTAAACCTCCTACCGTAAATATATCAAAAATGTATTTTTGTGAGTGGATATGCATTGCTAAGGACTTCATTTGGACATCTTTAAAGGCGATTTTCTCAATGTTTTGATTTTTTTTTTTTTTTTTTTTTTTCTTTTTTTCTTTTGCACCCTCAGATTCCAGATTTTCAATTTCAATTAAATTTCAATTTAACAAAATTGACCCTTATGACTGGTTTTGTGGTCCAGGGTCACATTTTTAAATGTGAATAAAGTTGGGCTCAATAGAGTTTGACATGTTTTTTGAACATTATTGCCAACAAAAATGTTTTTTGACTAAAATGTTGGGCAATTGTCGTAAAATGGACTGAAATTTTGGTCAAAAGACTAAAACTTTTGCTACAACAAAACATTTTATCAATATTAACACTGCAGATGTAGAAAATCGGCCATCATATCCATTATCGGCTGTAGTAAAAATTATTTTCGGCTATCATAATGGTTGCATCCCTAAAACTTTGAAATGCTTCCCTCCCTAGATGTTTATTTGGTCTTTCTCGCTCAGCCTGGTTTTATAGTGTGCTATTGTTTCCTGTTGCTGTTCAGATGCTTCAGATAAGGCAGCAGTCGTGTCTCCGAAGCGATGCGGAGCGACATCATCAGGCTTTATTCTCTCCCATCCACCCTTCTCGACGATGACAACAAAGCCACGCTGCGACCGGAACGATTGCTTTCATTCTTATCTGATAACGTCTCGCCCACGGCCATATAACTCCTTTTCCTCCTCTTGTTCCTCTTTTTGCAGCTCCTCTCCTTTCTGCTCCGAGTCCAGACTCCTTCGGAAAAGCAGGCCTCTGTCTAGATGGGGCCGTTCTCGCCATGCCTTCGCGTGTCCATATGCATGAGTGTGTGGCACAGCGAGCAGTCAGATGGAATAGATGTGAGTTGTGCCCAAGATGGCACCCCGATGCCCCCAGCGTAAACAGAGCATGAGTGTGGATGAGCAGGGCCGAGGGGCGGGGGCAGCCGAACCGTAAAATCATCTCGTTAGGATCCTCTGATTGTCACATCCGACTGAGGCTGATGCGAGGAGATTGCTAGGCCCATTTCTGCCGCTCGGCTCTTTGAGCGTTGGCCTTATCCTGCTTCAGCTTCGCTTAGCAGAGCATTAGATCTTCACTCCGATATGCTTCCTCCTCCATGCTTTCTGGCACAGGGAGTCGCAATGCAGACATATTAATTGATTGCAAACCTCTAGCCGCAGTTGTGTATGTAATGCAAGGTTGGAATCGGTTGCATTTGCTTTAGATGTGGGTGATGAAATGTAGAATTTGCTAACGTGCTAAAAAGCCCAATTTGCGTTCTATGAGGATAAATGGCAGTTATTTTCTCGCCCTCATGTCGTTTATTTATGGTCATTATTTACTCCCCTTCGTGTCGTTTCGTCTCTGAATGACCCAATCCCAGCTAACAGAGAACGTTCTCATAACACTAGCTTATGTTCTGGCAAAATTCTCTTAAATTTATGAACAAACATTTTTTCCGGTAACGTTAATAGAATGTTCGTTCAAAGTTATCTGGTCTTTATTATTAATACATTGTTCATGGAACATTTTTTAAATGTTAATTGTTTCGGAATGTTCAGAGAACATTCAAAAGTAACGTTCCCATAATGTCTGCCTAATGATAAAATGGAATGTTCCCTTAATGTTCGTATAACCAAGAAAAAACATAAAAAAAATTAAAAAGCTGGATGTTTATAGAAATTTTATAAGTTAATGTTAACAGCAAAATGTTCTTAGAACATATTTTTGTTAGCTGGGAAAGGAGACATTTCATGTCGCTTTTTCCATTCCAACAGTGGCTGTTTAGCTTCAGAAAGTAAAAAAAAAAAATCATCATAAAAGTATAAATCCACAAGATACACACAAAAACATTCATCTCCTTCTGAACTGGTCTTTAGTCAGGGTGGTCGCCATATTGATTTTCTTGCAGATGAAGATGATGCTGTGAGGGATAGACTTAAACGTCCCAGATCACATGTAATGTTCACAACTTTCAAAACGGTTTCATGGAGTTTTGTCCATTTTGAGAGGTATTTTGTGAGCTGAATCATTGCCTTGATGTTAAACAACAATCTACTGAAGTACAATTCAAGTACACAGCCTTATTTTCATTCCTGTCAAAAATTAAATATGCTGCTATCCTGACTAAGGCCTCTTTCAAGTCTTCTTAAAGGGGACCTATTATGCCTCTTTTCACAAGATGAAAAATAAGTCTCTGGTATCTCCAGAATGTGTCTAAGTTTCAGCTTAAAATACCCCACAGATCATTTATTATAGCTTGTTAAATTTGCCCCTATTTGGGTGTGAGCAAAAACACGCCGTTTTTGTGTGTGTCCCTTTAAATGCAAATGAGCTGCTGCTCCCACCCCCTTTCCAGAAGAGGGCGGAGCTTTAACAGCTCAACAACAACAAAGCTGGAGAATCTCACGCAGACAAAATGAGGATTGTCAGTAACGGTGTTCAGCCTTACATTGTTCAAACCGGAGTCAACACTGATGGAGAGACTCAGGAAGAAGTTACAACTTTTAGAATGAAACTGGACGTTTCTGAATGGTTAGTGGATAAATTGATGTAGTTGCTGTGGAGTTGATTCAACTCATCCACTAGCATGTGCCGTCATCTTTTGAGCAAAACCCCCACTATACATAGCGTAACTGTTTGTCAATCAGAGTCATACACACCAGGCTAACATTTATGATCGGTGTCAAATGCTGTGAATGGTCTAATATTTTTTCCAAAATATCGCTCCGACAGAAACGCTCCTGTTTTAGCAATCGAGCTCGCCAGGGTCAACTTAAGGTTATCCAAGCTAACGAGACTCTAAATAGTGTTCAGTGCTCGTCTGTGCAGCCAACGACAGAAGAGTTAGCATGCTTTGCTCCAACTTTTACCATGGTGTTAGAACTGGTACACCGTTGGCGCTTGCGGAAACAAAATGGCGGCGCGTGAGTGGAAATGTGCAGATTAAGGGGCGGTAATATTGTAATAAGTTCCCCTTCCTACACCCCAAGGGGAGCGAAATCTGAGCGGCTCGGTTTTTCACATGCTTGCAGAGAAAGGCTTGCCAAAATAAAGACAAACGTTTTCTGGGTTGGTAGATGCACCAGGGACCCGATTATAGCACTTAAACACGGAAAAAAGTCAGATTTTCATGATATGTACACTTTGTCATCTATCAATATTTACATGCACTAATTTTCGTCAATCATCCAATCCCATTTCAGATTCTGAAAGTTTGGTTTATATGAACCCAAAAGTTGATGTTGAACCCAAAAGTATAATTGCAGTTTTTGCCTTGATGACATATTGTTAGGCTATAGAAGATTGGTTAAACACACAGGAGCTAAACCATTTAGGGCCTTATATGTCAGTAGCAATACTTCATAATCAATATGGAACTTCACCAGTATAGAGATGATAAAATTGGGGTGATATGATCATATTTTTTCGACTTGGCAAGAACTCTAGCAGCTGCGTTTGGACTAATTGTAGCTTGTTTATTGAGGATGCAGGACAACCAGCTAGTAATGCATTACAGTAATCTAGTCTAGATGTCATGAAAGCATGAACTACTGTAGCTTCTGCATCAAAAACAGATAACATGTTTCATAGCTTAGCAATGTTTTTGAGGTGGAAAAAGGCTGTTTTTATAACATATGAAATATGATTTTTCAAAAAAAGTTGTTGTACCCAGGTCTTTAACTCTAGAGAATGAAGTAACAGTACATTCTTCTAGACATATCTAAAAAGAAAGCTGATGTTTATGTCAAGAGCTTTTACATACAATGTATGTAAACATACGCATCATGGCACTGTGCATGTACGCAAAGTATTTTTGAGTCTGATTGAGTAAATGTTCTGATTCAAGCGTTTACATGCTTAGTTTTTCCTACTGATCATTACTGATTTCATTCAGATTGAGGTGTTTAGTTAAAGAATTAGTTCACTTTAAATTAAAATTTCCTGATAATTTACTCAACCCCATGTTATCCAAGATGTTCATGTCTTTCTTTCTTCAGTCGAAAAGAAATGAAGGTTTTTGATGAAAACATTCCAGGATTTTTCTCCATATAGTGGACTTCACTGGGGTTCAACGGGTTGAAGGTCCAAATGTCAGTTTCAGTGCAGCTTCAAAGAGCTCTACATGATCCCAGATGAGGAATAAGAGTCTTATCTAGTGAAACCATCACTCATTTTCTCTCTCTCTCTCTCTCTATATATATATATTACAGTGCTCAGCGTAAATGAGTACACCCCCTTTGAAAAGTAACATTTTAAACAATATCTCAATGAACACAAAAACAATTTCCAAAATGTTGACAAGACTAAGTTTAATATAACATAAGTTTAACTTATAACATGAAAGAAAGGTTAATAATATAACTTGGAGAACAAAATTTTCAGTTTTACTCAAATTAGGGTGATGCAAAAATGAGTACCCCCCCACAACAAAAACTACTACATCTAGTACTTTGTATGTCCTTCATGATTTTTAATGACAGCACCAAGTCTTCTAGGCATGGAATGAACAAGTTGGCGACATTTTGCAGCATCTATCTTTTTCCATTCTTCAAGAATGAGCTCTTTTAGAGACTGGATGCTGGATGGAGAGTGATGCTCCCATAGGTGTTCGATTGGGTTCAGATCAGGAGCCACTGAATCACTTTCACCCTGTTCTTCTTCAGAAATCCAACAGTGGCCTTAGATGTGTGTTCAGGATCATTGTCATGTTGGAAAAGGACACGGAGTGATGGTAGCATCTTCTCTTTCAGTATAGAGCAGTATATCTGTGAATTCATGATGGCATCAATGAAATGCAGCTCCCGACACCAGCAGCACTCATGCAGCCCCACATAAGGACACTGACACCTCCATGTTTCACTGTAGGCACCATGCATTTTTCTTTGTATTCCTCACCTTTGTGACGCCAGACAGGTTTGAAGCCATCAGTTCCAACGACATTTATCTTGGTCTCATCACTCCAGAGTATAGAGTCCCAGTAGTCTTCATCTTTGTCAGCGTGGGCCCTGGCAATCTCTTGATGGGCTTTTTTGTACCTGGGCTTTAGGAGAGGCTTCTTTCGTGGACGGCACCCATGCATGCCATTCCTCTGCAGTGTACGCCGTATTGTGTCACAGGAAATAGTCACCCCAGTTTGGCTTTCTACTTCTCTAGATAACTGCTGTGAATGCTGCGTGCATGCCGATTTTCTTTAACCCTTCTCATCAGAAGACGCTCCTGCCGAGGTGTTAACTTCCGTGGACGACCTGGACGTCTCTGTGAGATGGTTGCAGTTAAATCTTTTTTAAATTTTTGTACCACTTTTGCTACAGTATTCTGACTGATAAGTAAAGCTTTGCTGATCTTCTTGTAGCCTTCAGCTTTCTGGTGTAAAGAAATTATTTTCTTTCTCAGGTCTTGTGACATTTCTCGTCCATGTGGTGCCATTGCTGACAGCATGAAATGGGGTTTTAACACCCTTTTATAGTCAACTGTCTGCTGGACACCTGTGTAATGAATAACTAGACTCACCTGTGGTTGAATTCTTGTTAAATTAGACATTTGTAGTCTAAAATTTAGCTTTGCTCCAGAGACTTTCAGTGGGGGGTACTCATTTTTTCATCACCCTAATTTGAGTAAAACTGAAAATTTGTTCTCTAAGTTATATTATTAACTTTCTTTCTTGTTATAAGCTAAACAGATGTTATATTAAACTTAGTCTTGTCAACATTTTGGAAATTGTGTTCATTGAGATATTGTTTAAAATGTTACTTTTCAAAGGGGGTGTACTCATTTACGCTGAACGCTGTATATTTATATATTTTTTTTTAGAAAATGACCAATCATTTCGCTAGATAAGACTCTTATTCCTCGTCTGGGATCATGTAGAGCTCTTTGAAGCTGCACTGAAACTGACATTTGGACCTTCAACCTTTTGGTGCCCATTGAAGTCCACTATATGGAGAAAAATCCTGGAATGTTTTCCTCAAAAACCTTAATTTCTTTTTGACTGAAGAAAGAAAGACATGAACATCTTTGATGACATGGGGGTGAGTAAATTATCAGGAAATTTTCATTCTGAAGTCAACTAATCCTTTAAAGATGTTTCAGTCCGATTTATAAACCGATTATTTGGGTGCATGTAAACGTAGAGTAGCTATTGACTCCAAATGACAATCTTGTGTATTGTAACCTGGTTTGAGTTTGTTCATATGCTGAGTTTGAATATGCACATCCATGTGCAACTGAGATTTCAAAGTGATGGTGGAGGGGAAGATTTTCATTCAATAATTACTTAAATTTCACACATACATTAGTTTTTTTTCATCATTTTTCTTCAATGTAATAACTTTCTCTGCCTTTTTAATGTGACTCTGTCTTTTTTTCTCATGCATGTAGAGAAAAATAATATAAACAATTAATATCATGGCCTACTTTTCAGTTTACAGTAAATGAAGTCCCGAATAAGTCCCGAATTAAGTATTCGAATAAAGAAAGTGAATTTTCAGACCTTTGAGTAAAATTCTTACAACTAATTGAAAGGACAGACATTGATTTTCATCTTTTCATTGTGTGATATGTGACTTTGACTGGAAGGTTTGTAAACTTGATCTTGAATGGCTTGTCTTTCAAGTTCTTTGCATGGATATATTGCATTGAATTGCAGGGATTAAAGTTGGCAGGATGGCATGAAAAGGATGTTGCGGTAGTCTTTTCTTCCCTATTGTGATTTACTTAAGTTTACTTATCATTTTCTCATTATAAATGTTTTGAATAGATTTGTGAAATGTTCACCTGTTTGCCAAGTGTTCTGACAATAAAGAGTAGTTTAAAACCACAATTAACTGTCTGGTTTCTACAACTTTCATTCAAGAGCAAAAATCTTTAAACCTTTAAATTTGAAAGAAACAGATTTGGCATTTATCGTGATATTGTCGATATGGACTGATATGAAAAATGTTATTGTGATCATATTTTTGGCCATATCACCCAGCCAAATGTTTGTGGGATTTCTCGAGAAGCAGCTTTATCCAATTTGTGAACAATGCGTTAGATCTTTTCAGTGAATCTGACTGATCCGACTTTTTGCTTAAACACTGTGGTATAATGTCGTTGAAGCACACTGTTCATATGGGCTACTTTTATGATTTTTATGATTTTTTTCTACTATAGAATAGGGTTTTCATGCTTAAATGTTCAAAAAACACATGATTTCCCTCATATTCTCCATAGTTGCAGCTAGGGGTGTTCGATTCCAGGTTTTTTGGAGTCGACTCAGACTCCTCGACTCCATCTACTCTACATCAAAACAGGGTCATAAATAAGCCAAGATGGCAGTCCTTACACACTTAATTTATTTTTCCCCGACCCAAAGCCTTAAAATTCCCTCATTAAAACAACACACGTTTAGCGAGACTGTCCAAATTAGTCCAATTTAGAGATGATTGATGAGTAGCCTATCAACGTTGCTAATTGCGATACTTAATTTTACCAAGAGAAAAGTCACGAAAAACATCTGAGGTCGAATATTATGTCTGAATTAAACGAGAAAGCAGGGATTCTTTAATGAATTCATCTCATTATAATGATCGGGGGATGGCGCTAAACGCACTTAAAAGTGCTTGGACACGAGAGTTAAAGATAGTAAAATTGATACAATACATAAAAATGCATACATGTAGGCCTACACTTATTAATGTGTTTATTACTGGTGTGAGGTTTTTATTTTTATTTGTGGTTAGTTTAATGAACACGGTTAACTATGGAAAAACAAATCTATATTTATTGCAATAATATAAGCTACCATCAATACTATAGCTGACACGGAGGTATGTATAATTACAAACTAAAGTCACTATGACTGTTATCTATTTCTAAAGTAAGCTACATAAATGTATGTGACAAAGTTTCTGCGACGGCTCTCCGACGCGATTCGTCAGTGTCCGAATTCCTCGCTTCATTTCGTTCACTCCTTGCTTAGTGCACTTAACCATAGACATTATGCACTGAACTGCCATGCATTATGTAGGCTATGGATTCGAGAATCAGTAAACAAGTGAGCGATTCCAGACACATCAACAGTGAAGAGTCCATTCCTGTGCTGGAGTCGACCCCGACTCTGGGGCTATTGAGAGTCGAGGAATCGACTCTTTTGTGATTGTGTTGTGATTGTTCAAGCGCTTCGAGCGTGTTTGGGAAATGTACCGTCCCTTACCATAACCTCCAGTTTCAACACACTAGTAACTAACTCAACCAGGCCCCACCCATTTATTCTGCGTATGAATTATCTAAATGAGGAATATAGTGAAGAAAACTCAAGACTACAATGGAGGCATTTCAGGAGTTCAGAAACACTGACACTGATATAGAGAAGAACTCCTGCTGGAGGATCTTTTTCATGATCAAACAGCAACATTACACACTAAAGAAAGATGAACATGGAGAAAAAGAGCATAATAGGACCCCTTTCAGGCCACCAGCTCTGCACTGCATTAGGGGTACTGTAGTTTAGAAATGTAATTCATCTATGGTGGGAACAAAAGCCATGTGTAGCTGCCATGCTAGGCTTAGCACTGTCTCTACACAAACACATTAAAAACAACATCTGGGCGTCTGGGGCAGTGCTGGCCACATGTGCAGCCCAAGTGAAGTAAGCCTGCCAATAAAGTATGTAATCGCTGCTCGGCCTTTGTTTCAGTTCAGAAATATCCACAGGCTGAATTGAAGTGTTGCATGCTTTTTATAACAGACATTTGCGAAATTGTATTTTATAAACGTTATATTTCCTGTTTAAATCACACTAGAATACTGAATTGAAAATAACAGGTTGTAACTTGTTTCTCAAAGCAAAATAATGAAGTTAGTTTGAATGACTGTGTTGATCTTAAATTAAATCCCTTGTTAAAAGAAAAAAAGTAGCAATTTAACAAGAACAATGTGTCTTAAACAGACGCGATATGACGCGCGATGAAAAGCAAACTGTATTTTCCATGTTGATCAGAGTTTTGTCCTAACCGTCCATTATGGTGAAATGTGATGAATGACAGTAGATTCTATTTTTCTAGTTTCTATTTTTGCAACGTCGTGGCTGGAACAACAACATACAGGGCTGGTTTCACAGACATGGCTTAGGCTTAGCCAGGATTAAGCCTTAGTTCAATTAGGTCATTTAAGTAGCTTTTATAAACATACCCTAGAAAAAAAAAACATCACTGGTGTGCATCTTGAGACAAAACAATGGCACTGACATATTTTAAGAGATATCAGTACAAGTTACTTTCAGTTCAAACAGCTCAAACATGCATTTTAGTCTGGGACTAGCTTAAGCCTTGTCTGTGAAACAAGATAATCTCAGGTACTAATTATGTGCTTTAGTTAATGCTAAATTTAAAGTTTGAATATTATTTTGCAATGCCTTCATAGCTGTACTGAAAGCAACAATGGATAATTCACTTCAGATGTCGAAAATAAAGAAAACAAGAACTTTCAACTCTTTGAACTCTTTTGATTGCCTGTGGTTTTGTATTGATTTGGCTGTGAGTGCAGAGAGACTCCGCCCACGCGCTCTTCTGATTGGCTGATTTTGGATTGATTTGGCTGTGAGTGCAGTGCGCCTGCAGAGAGACTCCGCCCACACGCTCTTCTGATTGGCTGATTTTGGATTGATTTGGTTGTGAGTGCAGTGCTCCTGCAGAGAGACTCCGCCCACACGCTATTCTGATTGGCTGTGATTTTGGATTGATTTGGCTGTGAGTACAGTGCGCCTGCAGAGAGACTCCGCCCACGCGCTCTTCTGATTGGCTGATTTTGGATTGATTTGGTTGTGAGTGCAGTGCTCTAACAGAGAGACTCCGCCCACACACTCTTCTGATTGGCTGATTTTGGATTGCTTTGGTTGTGAGTGCAGTGCGCCTGCAGAGAGACTCCGCCCACACGCTCTTCTGATTGGCTGATTTTGGATTGCTTTGGTTGTGAGTGCAGTGTGCCTGCAGAGAGACTCCGCCCACACGCTCTTCTGATTGGCTGTGATTTTGGATTGATTTGGCTGAGTGCAGTGCTCTTGCAGAGACTCCGCCCACACGCTCTTCTGATTGGCTGATTTTGGATTGATTTGGCTGTGAGTGCAGTGCTCTTGCAGAGAGACTCCGCCCACACGCTCTTCTGATTGGCTGATTTTGGATTGATTTGGTTGTGAATGCAGTGCACCTGCAGAGAGACTCCGCCCACACGCTCTTCTGATTGGCTGTGATTTTGGATTGATTTGGCTGTGAGTGCAGTGCTCTTGCAGTGAGACTCCGCCCACACGCTCTTCTGATTGGCTGATTTTGGATTGATTTGGTTGTGAGTGCAGTGCGCCTGCAGAGAGACTCCGCCCACACGCTCTTCTGATTGGCTGATTTTGGATTGATTTGGCTGAGTGCAGTGCGCTTGCAGAGACTCCGCCCACACGCTCTTCTGATTGGCTGATTTTGGATTGATTTGGTTGTGAGTGCAGTGCGCCTGCAGAGAGACTCCGCCCACATGCTCTTCTGATTGGCTGATTTTGGATTGATTTGGCTGAGTGCAGTGCGCTTGCAGAGACACTCCGCCCACACGCTCTTCTGATTGGCTGATTTTGGATTGATTTGGTTGTGAGTGCAGTGCGCCTGCAGAGAGACTCCGCCCACACGCTCTTCTGATTGGCTGATTTTGGATTGCTTTGGTTGTGAGTGCAGTGCGCCTGCAGAGAGACTCCGCCCACACGCTCTTCTGATTGGCTGATTTTGGATTGATTTGGTTGTGAGTGCAGTGCTCTAACAGAGAGACTCCGCCCACACACTCTTCTGATTGGCTGATTTTGGATTGCTTTGGTTGTGAGTGCAGTGCGCCTGCAGAGAGACTCCGCCCACACGCTCTTCTGATTGGCTGATTTTGGATTGCTTTGGTTGTGAGTGCAGTGTGCCTGCAGAGAGACTCCGCCCACACGCTCTTCTGATTGGCTGTGATTTTGGATTGATTTGGCTGAGTGCAGTGCTCTTGCAGAGAGACTCCGCCCACACGCTCTTCTGATTGGCTGATTTTGGATTGATTTGGCTGTGAGTGCAGTGCTCTTGCAGAGAGACTCCGCCCACACGCTCTTCTGATTGGCTGATTTTGGATTGATTTGGTTGTGAGTGCAGTGCGCCTGCAGAGAGACTCCGCCCACACGCTCTTCTGATTGGCTGATTTTGGATTGATTTGGCTGAGTGCAGTGCGCTTGCAGAGACACTCCGCCCACACGCTCTTCTGATTGGCTGATTTTGGATTGATTTGGTTGTGAGTGCAGTGCGCCTGCAGAGAGACTCCGCCCACACGCTTTTCTGTTTGGCTGATTTTGGATTGATTTGGCTGCGAGTGCAGTGCGCCTGCAGAGAGACTCCGCCCACACGCTCTTCTGATTGGCTGATTTTGGATTGCTTTGGTTGTGAGTGCAGTGCGCCTGCAGAGAGACTCCGCCCTCACGCTCTTCTGATTGGCTGATTTTGGATTGCTTTGGTTGTGAGTGCAGTGCGCCTGCAGAGAGACTCCGCCCTCACGCTCTTCTGATTGGCTGATTTTGGATTGCTTTGGTTGTGAGTGCAGTGTGCCTGCAGAGAGACTCCGCCCACAGGCTCTTCTGATTGGCTGATTTTGGATTGATTTGGCTGCGAGTGCAGTGCGCCTGCAGAGAGACTCCGCCCACACGCCCTTCTGATTGGCTGTGATTTGTGATCAATTTTGTCGTGTCCTATAGTCGTGTCTCATCTGTTGTGGACAGGCTAATTGCTTGTCGCTGGAATCTCATCGCGTCACGTCTGGTTAGGACACAGTGTTAAGTGGGTTGGTTAAATCTCTTCATCTGAAACCCAGAGAGGACAAACAAAAACAGGGCAGAACTTTCTCTCCATCAGTCAAATTTCCATCCCGTTCCCCTTCAGTCAGAGCACTGCTCAACCAAACAGATCCTGCCACCTTTTGCATACACTAACACACCCATGGGAAGTAAAGATGAATTAGTTATTTTTTAGTTAACTCGGAGTTAGTCAAGAGTGAAGGTGGGGGAGGGTCAGGACTCAAATTCCCCCCGAATGAACCCGCTGAACCTAAAACACGCTCTAAAAGTGATTGGCCTCTTCCTGTGCCGCCCCAACTCAATGAGGGCTAATGTTTAAGAGGCAGAAGAAGTCATTCCAAGCTTTCATATTTGGATAGGGGACAAGCTTTATGTATTTGTGCGTCTGTGGCCTTTGAAGCTTTCAGAAGTCATCATAACGGGAGTGTTTGGATTCTTGTTGTTGTACTTTGACCGTATACTCGTTCACTTTGCACAATTTCATCTGTGAAAATTATACTACAGAAATTGTCTCCCCCAGCTGGGTTAAATGTGCTTTAGCCTGTTCTTTCTGGCACGGGTGGTGGTGGTGGTGGCGGCTTGGGCGGGAATGAGAGCCACATGTGGAGTGCTGAACCCTTCCTGCAGTGAGCTGGACTATTTCAGGGAAAACCCTCTGCTTAGAGCGCATTTTTACTCGACTCTGTCACCGAGCAGCGTCCTGCAGAGACTCACGGGCCCTGCTGCTCATTATCATGTTGGCACAGTGACTGGAGACTCGGCAAGCAGTGTGTGATGTCATAATGGAAACGCTGTATGATTGAAATGAATGTGCCAAAACTGGATCAGTCAAATCAGTTTTTTTAGTGTATGCCCAAAGATTTATTGGTTAGTATGCATTCAAAAACCAATAAAGATATTTATTTCAAAACATTGTTTTATTCAAATGCTTATTTTCTGTTTCATATCTGATATACATATTTTGTAATGTAATTTTATTTCTATTTCTAGATTTTCCGCATCATTACTCCAGTCTTCAGTGTCACATGATCCTGATTTGCGAAATAATGTAGCAAAAATTCAGACGAGATCAAGCTCTTTTAAAGTGAGCTTGAGATTTCTGAGCTATTTGACCAAGTACAGTTTCCATTAAAGTTCAAGGGGAGGAAAAAAAACAAAAGCAACAACTGTGATTTGTTGGAATGCTGAATGTAGACATAAAACAGACAAAATGGAGTGATTTCAGGCAGAGAATAAAACAATTTGTTGAAATGTTATGATCTGGAGTATTTTATAATGTTATAAACTCATACACATCTGGGAATCGTGGACGTTTTGTTTGTTATTATAGACAATGAAACGCAAACACAGATTGTTTTCTGGAACGACAGTTACACAAATAGCCTAACACACTTTGTTGCACGTCCATCACAGAGTGTGTTTGTCTCTCTCTGTAAGAATTATCTACACTTAAATGGATGTTGTGAAGGAAATCTCATTTTCTTCATCTTTTGTTAAATAAACAATGTCACTTTGGTCAGAGAGTGGATGAAAAATGGTTATGAAAAATAAAATTGACCGTTCTTGGAGGAAGTCATTTTAAATAATGTTGGATAATTACAATAGGAGATGATAAACTTTTAGCTTGCATCAAAGTTTTTAGCTTAAATAATGTCAGCTATGTCAAACTTATCCTGCTAACAAACGAAGGCAGACTTCCTGGTATGTGATATTCCGATATATTGATTTTCTGGTAGCTAATTGTTGGCTGAATTTTCTCAGATCTCCAACCAAAGTTCTTTTCTGTTCTGCAGCGTGTCATAATGGTGTTATGGATGTATTTAGCACTGGTGATTTCATTCACCGAACATCTAGATCTTGTAATGTCAGAGAGATTTGATTTTGTGTTTGCAGTTGTAAACCTGAAGAGATCACATAAACCTTGTGTAATCATTGATTTTGGGACGTCTTTCTGTTGCAGTAGTGTAGTGTCATAAATCAGACTGCCTAAACTCTCATCTTCAGTTATTACTGGCAGCTAAACTCCACTTTTTGAAGATGAAATCGCTCCAAGAATGTTTCCAGGTCCTGGCAATGGACTGTGTAAGGCACAAATGTTAATAGAGCCATCAGAGAAATCTGTCAGTTTGTTTAAAAAAAAAAAAAAAAAAAAAAAAAAATCCAAAGAAGTTTCGTCTGCTTACCAAGGCTGCTTTTGTTTGAATAAAATATACAGTAAAAACGGTAATATTGTCAAAAATTATTACAGTTTAAAATAGATATTTTCTATATGAATATATATTCCAATGTAATTAATTTTCAGCATCAAAACATCAACTTCAGAACAACTTCAAAACAACAGTCTTCAGTGTCAAATGATCCTTCAGAAATCTAATATGATGATTTGATGCTCAAGAAATTTTTCTGATTATTATCAATGTTGAAAACAGTTGTGTACACCTTTTTTCACTATTCTTTGAGAGTTCGAAAGAACAGCATTTATTTACCATTATAAATGTCTTTACTAAGCAATCGAAATATTTAAAGGTCCCGTTCTTCGTGATCCCATGTTTCAAACTTTAGTTAGTGTGTAATGTTGTTGTTAGAGTATAAATAAAATCTGTAAAATTTTAAAGCTCAAAGTTCAATGCCAAGCGAGATATTTTATTTAACAGAAGTCGCCTACATCGAACGGCCAGTTTGGACTACATCCCTCTACTTCCTTCTTTAATGACGTCACTAAAACAGTTTTTTGACTAACCTCCGCCCACAGGAATACACAAGAGTTGCGTTTGTAGAGTGTGTTTGTCGCCATGTCGTCGAAACGCTGTTATTTTCATCCCGCAGTCCAATCACCGGGTCTGATTCCGGCTCAAATTGATAGGGTAAAATTAAAGACATGTTTACAATAACACTGAGCGCTGCATCTCCACGTTATGGTAAGAGGCGTGACCTTTCCGGGCACGGTGCGCTCAGAGCTGTCGAATCACAACACAGGAACCGCTGGCACAATCAGAACTCGTTACGTATTTCCGAAGGAGGGACTTCATAGAACAAGGAAGTCATCAGCCCGTTTTTATGACAGTGGAAACAGCGGTATACAGATAAGTAAATTATGTGAAAAATACTGTGTTTTTTTACACGCGAAACATGAACACATGTTATATTGCACACTATAAACACAATCAAAGCTTCAAAAAAACACGAAAAACGGGACCTTTAACTAATATTTTTGCTTAATAAAAGTATTATTTCTTAGTTGTAAGATGTTATTCATTCAGTGGCTGTGGAAAGTCTGTGAAATTATTAAAGGGTTAGTTCACCCAAAAGTGAAATTTCTGAGTAGAAAGTCTAGTAAATTCTTCTGAAAAAATGTTTATTTTAGGTCAGAATGTGATAAGTAAAGCACACAGTCAAATGGGTGTTGGAAATCTGCAGAGCTTTCTGCTTTCTTTTCCTACTTGACACTCACTCAGTGTTGAGGTAATCCAGTGAAAAGCCCAGCCATATCTTTATTGAGCAACCTTGGGTTTCTTAATTCTTCCGTTATAGGTTGAGCTGCAAAAAGTGAGCGTGAATCATTTGCCCTCCCTTATTTACAAGCATGAAATTATTTTCAACAAAGTAAAATTTCTGAATCCACTGTTAATTATGCATCTTACTTTAGTAAGGAAATAGAAGAAAATGCTCTATATAGAATTTATATATACGTCACTCGTATTATTATGAATGGGAGAAAGTGCAACACGCAGTATGGCGGAATAAGTCCCGCCTTCTAAATAAGAGCCAATCGCCGATTGGGAGAGTCATCGCAGCTGCCATTAGAAGCTCCGTTTCCTATAAAAACAGTCAGATGCACGTTTCCTACAGAGGCGCGCACTTAGGACTGCGCATGCATGAAAAATACATCTTTTTTGGTCATAATTCGAGTGTTTAGAAACAAAATTTATGAGACTGTTGTTGTCAGATTTCATTGGTTATTTCAAATATGAAAGTTAATCGAAAGCTTGGCAAACAGCTTTGGAGAATTTGATGTTTCCTCATTCAAAGAGATGCACTTGAATGCCCGAGAGGCGTTTCAAAGATGACCGCTGAGTGAAATGACTTGTCTTAAAGGGACTTTGATAGAACCCCGGGGTTCGTGACTCAATAAAAAAAGAGGTTTACACCTGGTATTAAGAAGCATTTTTGTTGTTGCGTTTTCAGATCATAAGTAGACGACATTAAATACAGGTGTTAACGAGGTCTAAGTGTTTTAAGCTTGTCCAACTTTCGACCACTTCCATAGGTAGTCGAAAACACATTTGCCACAAAAAACCATCTACTCTCCACCTTCTGTCCTAATGCGTGAACATAACGGAAAGTGCACTAGCCAGACGGGATTTAAACTTTGTCGGCTGAAGACCACAGTTTGGTTTGAAGATGAAAAATATACCAAGCACAATGTTCTCTCAACATTCCTGATTTCTAACACACGCTCACAGCGTTCAGCTGGTCTCGCAGCTATCAGAGCTGAAAGAAACCTGATGTGCTCCGTATGTTTTTCTGTCATATATAAATTTTAATGTTCGTATGTAAATCGTGCAAACATATTTTGTCCATTAGATCGAAAGCCCTTACATTTACCCACCCATTGACCCTCCCCTCGAAGAAATCAGGACAGAAGTGGATGAAAGCTGTCAAAAGAGACGGATTAAAACACCAGGTGTAAACGGGAATGTGTCCTACTTGTGATCTGATCGACCAAAACACATCTTAATACCAGGTGGAAACGGGGCCAAAAAGGTTCTTTAAATGAAGCGCCTGATGGAACCCTTTGAGGTCTAATACAGAACCTCTACTTGTAATAGAGCACAAAGGTATCTTTTCCTAACAGTTTTTGTGGCTTTATGCAACATACACAAGATAACACTCATCGCTTCACATTGCACATACTCTGCATTCACGAAATTAGTGTCTGTGTCGTTTTTAACAGCCTTCTCGTTAATGATATTAAAGTTGTGCTTGGCTCAATGTGCAGCCCTCTTCGGTCACTCTTTGAAAGATCTTTGCGTGTTGATTGAGTGCATTTGAAAGATCGCCTCCGGTATGTAAACCGCCACTTAAGATTCTGTGGCAATATAACATTTCAAAAGACTGGGAAAGCTTTTTTTCTTGACACAGAATAAACCCACATTCCTCTCATACACTCAACTGGTGTTACTAGCAAATTATTTTAATGCAATCATATGCGTGTTTTTTTTTTTTTTTTTCTTCAACCAGTTTATAAGGACTTGTTGGTCAAGTCTTTGTACTTGTAACTTTGTCATCGGTACATCTACTAAGATCCTTCAGTGCTTGTGTGTTCTGCTCAAACTTCATGATCCCTGACATGTTCCCCACCCCCAACACACACACACACACACACACACACACACAAGGAACTTGGGGCCCCCTAACCGCATCCTGCAGCTGTCTCCCGAGTGACAGACTCGTTTCAAACAGTTTTAGACTCAGCTATTAGCTTTAGCTCAATGAGGCCGTACCCGCCCAAACCAGCACATGTAGTAATTAAGAGTAAAGAAATAACTGAATTGTGCAAGCTTTAAAAAGAACATTCAAAAAATGAAAGTTTGAAATGGGTATCATTTTGATTTGTGTGAAGTGTCTGGAAGCTAAATAGAAAGTTATTTGCCATGACCTCAGTGCACACTGTTACTGAACTGAATTGAATCAACACTGAACTGACTCAGTGAATAATGACACTGTTGTCTTCTGTTGAGCTGCTTTAAGCCCCGGGTATACTTCACTTTCCGCGCCCGGACGCGTCACGCGCAGTCGCGTCCGTGCATCTTTCAAAGTATACTAAACCAAGGATGCGCGCGGATGACAGAGTTCGACACATGCGCAGTGCAATTTTTTTCTATACTATTACCAGACAACCAGACATTCGCTGGGCAGGATCGGAGAAGAAAGATAGTGCAGCCACCATTGCAACATAGTTCAGAAGATACACCAAGAGAACAGGAATCAAAACGATGGAAAAGGCACGCTTCTGAGTTTACTTGTCTTCTTTTTTAATCGTTCTTTACACACTCTTCTTCGACGATTGCACATTGTGCTCAGTACTGTGCGTATTGCCACCTAGTGGCCGCCTCTTTCCTGTTTGCACATGCACTGTTGCACGCGCACCGTCCGCCCGGTCTCGAAATTTGGGCTGCATGCGGACAGGGTGTGCGGCCGGCTGCGAGCCCTCCGCTCCGCATGGCAAAAATTACGTCATGCGGACGGTGCACGAACGCGGACGGTTGAAGTATACCCGGGGCTTAACTGATGAACTTTACACTGATCTGACTTCAGCTGAATAATGACAATATAGAGCTACTTGTCGCTCTATTGAATTCTGTTACGCTATTAATCTATTAATTAACCATAACCTCTTTAATCCAAAACACTACTAATGTTATGTTACTTAACCACTTGCTTAACCAACACAAAATAGGTGTCATTTTAAAGCTTAGAAGCTTGGCTTTACAGTGAATGTAGGGGATATGACCATCACTGATGATTTTTACATAATTTAGAAATAAATGGCTATTTTCTTCCCTGATTTTGTCCCTCTGAACGCTCTGTTTTAAGGGGCGTGTCTGCTGTGAGACTTCAGTGTAAACGCCCACTGCTGTGATTGGCTAACTTCTTTGAAATAAGTATTACATGTGGAATCCTCTAGAATACTTTAAATACATTTTACTATTACAGCTGTCGAGATTAATGAATCGCATTATATTTAGATCTACTCCTATCACATGAAGGTTGATTAACAAACAGATTATAGTCTGTAGATCGTGTGAATGCAGTGATCTCATCATTGCAATGCAATTTCTGTACTCTCACGAAATGCTTTTACCGTAAACATCAATGCAAACATGATTTAAATACAGTACAATTCATTGCATAGTGTAAGAGCATCACTGTAACACAAGTGACCAGATAAACTCGCGCAGTTTCAGCCATTATAAAGAGAGCGTTCTTAGAAGTAAAAATACTAGGATTATTTGTTATGAATTTAACTGTCATTACCACACCAGTGGGCGGGGACAATGATGCGATGATGTAAAAGTAGGCGTTGTTGTCTTGCTATTGTCGTATGCAAATGAGTGTGCCCCTGTGATGTCACATGACACCTCTGTTCCAAACAAAGCTATTTTACAGCTTGATTATATAAATGCTTTTTTATTGAGCTATTTTACAGCTTGATTATATAAATGCTTTTTTATTGATAATGAGGATGTTTTAAGTTATGGAACTTGCAGGATGTAATAATGATACAAAGACCTTTTATATGCCAACAGAGCAATGAAAGTTTGATTTCTCACATCATGACCCCTTTAAATTTGCTGACATATTAGAAGTGCTCTTTCAAAGTGTGAAAAAATAACTGCTTTACATGAAAATGTGATCTGTAAAATCATAGTACATAGACAGCAGATAGACTTCTTCTGCCATATATTGTTGAAAGGTCTCAATTAACAGAATACAACAACTGTATTTGTTTCAGCTAGAGACCAAACCATGTAATACATATACCAAGTATTTGAATAAAAAAGTGCCACTGACAGTATAAACATGATGCTTTTGTGCCACATTTTGGTTTGTAACTTCGCAAAACATTAGTAAAGCATAGATGACATATCTTTATTTAGAGCAGGTGATCTCGAACGAGCCCAAACACAACTTCAGACAATGTGTTAGATCACAGAGTGACACTGACATGCTGCTCGGCTAAAGCTATAGGACTTCCTGGATCCAATCGCATCGTGATCATGACACTGTTTTCCAATGTCATTTGAAAGCTTAACCAATGGAAATTGGATCTAGAGTATAGTGGGTGGGTATAGTGGATAGGAACCAGTGTAGAGGATGTGTAGAGACCAGTTGGACACTGTTTTACAGCTGGAGCATGCTGGGATTGGTTTGATCGCTCAGATTGACAGGTCTTGATTTGCTGTGCATCATAGAGTTGGAGCGCACCGCTGAAACAGAGATGGAAGATCATCACTGATCAACCACAATCTTATTACTTTTTTATTCTGTGTACTTTTATTGTGGCGTTTATAGAAGTAATTCTTATGTTCAATAAATGTTCATAAAGCGCTATAGAAATAAAGGTGACTTGACATTGGGTGATTCTTCTATTGACTTGACCCATCAGACTGACCTTGTTTTTCCTCAACAGGTTCCTAACAAATTACCATAAAAGTCGCAATGAAACTGAAGTAGCGACAGATATTTACTTCCGTATCGTGACGTTCATGCGAGTGTAAATGATTATTGAAAAAGAAAAAAGTGTAGGGTGAGGACTTGGTTGTTGATTGGATTTGTATGGAAGCTTGTTTCCGTCATGGAATAAAAAAGTAATTTAATCTTGCAATTCGGACCATTTAACTCACAATTGCGAGTTTCATAATTCTGAGAAAAAAGTCAGGATTGCGAGATAAAAAGTCACAATTACCTTCATTTTTAAAATGATTTTTTTTTTTTATATATACAGTACAGTCCAAAAGTTTGGAACCACTAAGATTTTTAATGTTTTTAAAAGAAGTTTCGTCTGCTCACCAAGGCTACATTTATTTAATTAAAAATACAGTAAAAACAGTAATATTGTGAAATATTATTACAATTTAAAATAACTGTTTTCTATTTAAATATATTTCACAAAGTAATTTATTCCTGTGATGCAAAGATGAATTTTCAGCATCGTTACTCCAGTCTTCAGTGTCACATGATCCTTCAGAAATCATTCTAATATGCTGATTTGCTGCTCAATAAACATTTATGATTATTATCAATGTTGAAAACAGTTGTGTACTTTTTTTTTCAGGATTCCTTGATGAATAGAAAGTTCAAAAGAACAGCATTTATCTGAAATACAAAGCTTCTGTAGCATTATACACTACCGTTCAAAAGTTTGGGGTCAGTAAGAATTTTTATTTTTATTTTTTTGAAAAGAAATTAAAGAAATGAATACTTTTATTCAGCAAGGATGCATTAAATCAATCAAAAGTGGCAGTAAAGACATTTATAATGTTACAAAAGATTAGATTTCAGATAAACACTGTTCTTTTGAACTTTCTATTCATCAAAAATCCTGAAAAAAAATATTGTACACAAATATTTTGTACAATTGTACACATTAAATGTTTCTTGAGCATCAAATCAGCATATTAGAATGATTTCTGAAGGATCATGTGACACTGAAGACTGGAGTAATGATGCTGAAAATTCAGCTTTGATCACAGGAATAAATTACTTTGTGAAATATATTCAAATAGAAAACAGTTATTTTAAATTGTAATAATATTTCACAATATTACTGTTTTTACTGTATTTTTAATTAAATAAATGTAGCCTTGGTGAGCAGACGAAACTTCTTTTAAAAACATTAAAAATCTTAGTGGTTCCAAACTTTTGGACTGTACTGTATTATTTTTATTTTAATTATTATTATTTGAAATGTGGGCGTTGCATGGAAAAATGAACGCAAGCTTGCAGACGATTGTAAGAAAGGGCCGGGTTATTTTCAGTGGAGGATCAAGTTATGACATCTTAATTCAAATTTTGTAGATAAATAAATGAAATAGATGAATTCACAATAAGATCTAAAATACATATTTAGAAAATAGATAGGGTGATTTTTTTTTTTTTTTTTTTTTTTTTTTTGATTTTGTACCAACTTTAATCTCTTCTGTGATTGTGGAATATTATATGTATATTCTTTTCAAATTGCTTCTGAATTATTTTGACCTTCATTGAGTGTTTTGCTCCTGGTGGACTTTTATTATGGTTTAGAGCTTTTTACCTAATTGGTGGTCCCAGTACTGCATGCTGACATCACATTTGATATAAATTTTAAATAAATAATAAGCAATGTCGAGGAAACCTTTACACTGTAAATTAAATTAATTAGACATTACATATAACATGGTAGTAAAACAAAGTGTTGCACATTTTATTGGTACAAAGATGAGTATGTTTATTTTATAAAACATTTGTTTTTTATGACTTAATTAGAAGCATCACAATTCAGTTGTCATCTGTTACATACAGACTAATGAACAGAAGATTACAAGTTTATTTTAAAGTGCAAAGTATTTGAAAATCAAAATGTGTGAATCAAGCTCTTGTTGTAAGTGTTTCATCAGGGAATCAGAAGTTCTTCACACATCTGTGGTTTTCATGCACACTTACAGCTTAATACAGGAAATACATCATTCAAGTACACAAGTGGTCAAGTGCAGAGACCGCGAGTGTGGGTATTGGGTATTGCACTGAAACCTTAATTATATTAGTTTGTTTACACAATAGCAATAAAATGAACAAGATGACTAACAGGATATAAAAGCCAAAGTTGTTATGCAGTGATGGAGCATGCTGACTTTAATTTAATGCTAATTTTTCTAACGTGTTAGTATTAGTTGGTTTCGTTTTAATATATTCTGTCCCATTTCTTAAAACGACAGAAATCAGTACGACATGTTGACTTAACTGATACTGGAGAATAAGGATTAGGATTGAGTATCTTTTGAATTTAGTGATTCCAATTCCATTTCCGATTCTGCTTATTCCGATTCTTAGTTTTGATTCCAGTAAGATTAAAAAAAGAAGTCAAACATATAGATATCAAACATATTTATTTCTGTC